>PVJX010013660.1:0-46883 GCA_004027295.1 Dolichotis patagonum | reverse complement strand
TGTGTGTATATATATATATATATACACAATGTATACATAAAAGGTATGGTAAAAATGTTGAATTCTTAAATAAAAGAAGTATTACAGTAAAAGAATTCTAGAAGTCCTCTTTTGCGAGTGTCTTTAGCTATGCCCTGTGGTTATTTTAGCATCATGAATCTATTTAAAATGTTTACTTGTCAAGGTCATTTTCAGTTTGGGAAGCCATTGGAAGACCCACAGTGACAGATTCTGTGAAAAAGGCAGATGAAGAAAGATCATAATATTTTCATTTGAGAGAAATTTATGTAAATGTAAGTTGTAAACTCCTTCAAAAAGTGGTAAGAACAATAGGATAAGTGTGTTGGAGGCAAGCAGCCTTTGAGGGAGATTAACGGGAGTGAGTCTGTCTTAGTTCCTTTCGAATCACTTAGATGCAGTACACAACACCCACAACTGAAGGCGGTAAGGATTATTTTGGCTCATGGCAGAGTCCCTGGTCAAATGGCTCCAAGGCAGAAATGGAATGGTGGGAGGATCTGGTCAGAGAAAAGCCATTCACATCATGGTGGCCAGGAAGCAGACAGAGAAGGGAGTAGAGGGAGAGGGAGACACACTTTTTCACTTCTTGTTCCCAGTGACCCACCACCAACCAGACCCCACTTCCTAATAACAAGCCAGCCACAGCACCCCATAATCCAGTCCCCTTCCAAAAGCCCCAGTCTGAACACCTGAGGCTCCCGCAGACATCTAGATCTAAAGCATACATTGTCTTTTACTGTTGTAAAACATGTAAATATAAACTTCACCATGATATTTAAATTATACTTCATATATATATATGCACAATATACTTATGCATACTTACATAAGCATAAATGCCTAGTACATTGGGTGAATAAATCAATGCAACTGCATTAAGATATAAATACAAATAGCAATTATGTAATTATTTTATATAACACACCGGACCACCTGCACTATTTTCTGCTTTCTTGTGCATTATTTCATTGATACTTTTCTTCATGACAAATGTCATAAACTAATTCAGAAAGGAAATGGTGTTTCAGGCAGCTGAGTTAGTCAGAAATTTAGGCAGTGAGATAGGACTAGGTCCTCAACAAAGCCAGTCAGACACCTGGCAACTGCTGGGGAAGCTGAGGCCTCCTGCTGTGGACCAGGCCTGGAGACAAAAGACCATACAGATGCACCCATATCCTGAGGATTGATACCTAAATAGTTCTCATCCCCTTAGGAAAGAGTAACTGCTCTATAAGAATGCCTGCTTTCTACCTGACTGGCTTTCCCATTTGTCCCTAATGCAATCAATTTTACCTGAACTATTGATCTTATTGGCTAACTAGAGCTATGATCCACCTTACGCCCATCTGCTTTGTGAGTTCCCAGTCTTCCCCGGCCTTGAACCCATGATTTTACTCTATAAAAGTCCCTAGAAAATACAGTCCTGGACAACCCACTCTGTCTCTCTTCAGACAGAAGCTTTCTTTCTCTCAATAAATATATTCTAGTGTTCGCCTCTGTTGTTCCTAAAATTCATTCTTCGATTTTAGAGAACATGACCTCGTACTGGACATGGTAGGTCAGGAGTTCCATTACCCTCTATCAATGCAACAGTAGTATTCTTTGTTCTTCTCAAATTAATTTTGTGCTTGCGTTCAGAAAGGGACAGTTTGATGGCACCATGTGGAGCACTGCTGCAAAGCGGTATACTAAACATTATGGGAAGACTTCAAGAGAAGTAGACTCCCAGGGGGTCTACTTTGTACTCACCCTAACCATATCAGAGGACTAAAGGGATAGTCACTGTGTTATGAATGGAGAGTCCAATGGGTATTCCTTCCAGGTTCTTGGTGTCCCCATCAAGGAACTGGATGCGTTTCACAGAAAAGGCAGTGAAACTGCACATTTGTTAAAGGCCAAAAAGAAGTACACACTGCAGATTGAGAGTGGGCTTGTGAAGAAAGGCCCACAGCAGCCCTGAGGATAAGGGAAAAGTTTCTTTCATTCTTGATCTAGAGTCCAAACCCCTCTCAGAACACTGTCAGGCAAGAGTTGGGCAGCTCCTGAAGAGTCGTGCCCTGTGTGTTAACTGAATATATCCCTTCCTATATTTCACTGTTATGATTGCATCCATGAGATACAAACCATGTGGATGAGTCAATAACAGCTTCATCTCTGGCCAGAGTTTAACATTAGAACTTTTGAGAAGTTTCTCAAGTACTGAAGATTTCCTCAAATACTGATTTATGGCATACCACTTTGCGTGTAACTATTGTTTGAAGATTAGACATTAAAGAAAACGTGTTCCTCACCAAATGATAGATAGGGAGACATGTTGTGACACTTGCTAACAACTAATTGCATGTGGCCTAATTTGTTTTTTAGTTATCATGATCTATGTTTCAGAAGAAGCTGACGTTTAGTCATGCCATGGTTGAACCTTGAGTATTCTAATCAAATCGCTATAACTTGGTTTATTAGTTTTTCCTGATTGATTTAGGGAGAGTCATATAATGCAATTTTGGCAAATAACCCCAAGCCCTTTTGTAGGGGGCTTTTGTGAGAATTATTCTTTCTCTTAAAAACAGAATAAGGACACAGGGATGGAAGATCACTTGCATAGCATGTTCAAAGACTGGGGTTGGTACCCCAGTACTTAAAAAAGCCTTAAACTAAGGCTTTTTCCTAATGTTGACTGATGCTTAGAGCTGTAGCAGTGAAGTCATAAACAAAGGGAAAGAAGCCAGACACTAAGGGCAGCTGAGAAAAAGTGTGATCAGAACGTGAGGATGAGCAGTTAACATACCTAATCCTAAAAGCAGCGTACCTTTCTGGTTCCTATAACATGAGCTCTCGTTCGCTGACTTTCTACGACAGGCCACTTTTATACTTTCACTTCCCAGATTTTGTCATTTCAATAAAACAGGCTGGCAAGCCTGACACTACACAATTCTATGGATATATAGGATTTAGAGACCAAGGATCTGAAGTTGAATTGAATACTGCATTCTCACATGAAGTACTTGAACCAGTGTTTAACTTCAGACCTTCACTTGTTCTTACAGCCCATAACTCAGACCTCAGACACTCACTGGAGCCAGATTCCACCCTCAATTGTCTAGGAAAATGTGATAGGCACATAAAGCAAAGCAAGAAGCGGTCTGTACTCCACAGATTAGGTGTAGTTAATGTAGGATATTCTTGTGAGCACTCACGAAGGGCTCTAGGAGCATGAGTGTCCTTCTTCTCCTTTGTAAGACTCTGGGTTTCTGGATTCTTTTCCCAAAAGCAAGGCCAGGCATTTAACACCATGTGAAAGTAAAAGCAGATGATGTTGTTTGCAGATATGATTTGAATCAAAATTTATTAGTGAGGCAAAATTTAATGGCATCCAAAATTTAACTCAAGGACACGAATTGTAGCTGAGATTTCCTGCAAAACATAATTTTAACAGCATGTACAAGAATCATGCACAGATTCAATAGATCCAATCATAGGCCAATCAGAATATTTTCTTTTCATTTCACATTATGCCCCAAGGAACCTAGTGTGTTGAATCCTATTCAATAACCTCCTCCATTATCTGCTGCTATAGTCCATTCAAACCTCCTGAGCATCTCTGACCCTGGACACAGCTGGGCTTCATGAAATCCACAGTAATTCTTTCATTTGCTGTTTCTTCCCTCTGTTCATTAGCAAAAAACAAAGCAAAACAACAACGCAGAAAAGAGGAATCTAACAAATAGATGAGCAGATCTGAACATGGGAACGCAGCACACTCTGGTCCCTCTAAACCTTTGTCTTTCCAAATGTTCTTATGTCCAAAGAGTGAAGAAATTTCACCTTTTGTCATTTTTCTCTCTCTCGGGTTTGTCTCTTTCTTTTAATATGTCTGTGTCTTGTGTCGGTGCCTCACTGACTTGTACATATTCCACTGCTCCTACCGATGTAAATATTAACACACTTCATTTTTACATCACTCCCAACCCCACCTGCTGTGCAACGCATTGAATTCAGGACCTTCACACTGAGCTAAATCCACAGTCCATGTTTCATTTTTTATTCTCAGACAAGGTCTCACTAATTTTCCCAGGCTGGACACAAACTTGCCACCCTCCTGCCTCAGCTCCTCAGAGCGTGCCACCACAATGAATTCATCCTCTCCTCTCACGCAATGGCATTATTACTAAATGGAAGTGATGGCTATGAAAACTGATAAGTCCATGAGTCCATCATAGGACTTCAAAGAAATGCACAGGGCAGAGAATTTCGCTTATTGTTTATTATCACTTACATAATGATTTTAACTATTAATAAGTACTTAAAAGTCATAGAACATTTTTGTCTCATGGTATAGAATTTTAACATAGAATACATTTTAATAAGTTATGTTATAATTCTGTCATGTAGTCTATGGTAAATGAAAATATATTTGGAAATAAAAATTTAAAAATGTTTCTCAGACCTTTAAAATATATCTGCAGGGATACTAAATATTTTAAGTTGTCTTTAACATCATGTAATACAAAATAATATATTTGGTTCACCCCAATATACCTAAGTGAATTGGAAATAAGGACTCAGATAGTCATATGTCAATATTCATAGCAGTATTATTCATAATAAGCAAAAGACAGAAATCACCCAAGTGTCTACCAACAGGTAAATGGACAAAATACTATGTACATAAATGGAATATTATTTAGGCAGTAAAAGTAAGGGTATTCCCCTGCTGCAAAATGTGTACAACTTGTGAACACTACATTAAGTAAGCCAAACACAAAAGAACACTTATTTTCTTAGTGCACTTCCATAAAATATCTAGAAAAATGATAAATTCATTGAAGAAAATAACAGATAAGAGATTGTTGGGAGCTGGAAGGATGGTGAATTTTGTAAAAATGAACATAGAATTTTGTTTGGATTGATGGAAAATTCTGAAGCTATAATGTAGTTGAATGCTGTACAGCTTTTCAAATGTACTTACTGCCAATAAACTGCACAACTGTGAATAGTTAAAAAGGCACATATTAGTTTTTATTTTTCTGCAATAATAAAATAGTTTTAAAATAACATATTTGGAGAAAGTTTCACTGAGAAATATTTTCCTAAATCTAAGATTTTATGGGCAAGGTGATCTTTGCTAGGCTAGCGAGCCATCTGCACGTAACTTGCATGATTCATAACTTGCATGAAAGTGAGACACAAATACTCTGACCCTAGAGACTTAATCTTCCTTTTGCTTGTTCTGCTTTGGATAAAAACTGATATGGCTGCATTTTTCCTTTTGAAGGTTGGAATCCTTTAGAGGGATGAGCCTCAAATCTCACTATTGTTTTTCTGCTTTTAATCTCCTTCCTCTACTACTCTATAAACAGTAGCATTTAACAGGATAGCAGAAATACACATTTATTTCCCTCATGTATCATAAAGATGAGACAAGCAAGACGCAAAAAGCACTAATAGTCCACATGACTAGAAATAAGGGCTGCACAACCCTATAAGGAGTATATTTTAATGGCGATCTAACTAATGATCTAAGAATTTCTCTTTCCCATTTGAGTATAAATGTTCTCATATGATCATTTTCTCCATTTGAGGTCTGTATTGGAGAATCTTACTTAGATAGCATCCTTTTCTGTTCTCAAAGAGAAGCCCCATTTTTATTCATGATTATATCTTCTCTCTGCCTGAACCTAATAACCCCCTCCAGCACCTCACTCTCCCTCCATTTAAAAGTCAAGTCAGTTTGGCAAATGAAATAATCATGATGGTAACACTAACAAGAAACACACAAATAGAAAAAAAAAACTATGATAAATGTAAGCAGAATAAACCATTAGAGACACCTGGACATTTTGCCTCATAAAGAAAAGGGGTGGTATGACTCGAATTTCACCACAAACAATTTGATTCTCTAAAAGAAATAACTGAAACTCCTAGTTTTTAGCCCTGGGGTGAGCAGAATGGTTTGGAGAACCAACCAAAGTTGGTGATGAGATGGGCCAGGAATGCTCAATCCCTGGGTCTGTTAAGACTCTCCAGAAAGCACAAAGGTTTGACTGCAAAATGCCATGCAGAAATCATGGCATCGGAAGAGTGGCGTTCTCTTCTCTGGCAGTGATACGAGGGTAACATCATCAGTCTTCAGCGTATGTGACACAGGCATGTCTGGCTTTTGCAGGAGCCCAGAACAGAAGCATCAGTCACTTTAGAGTGGTCAGAACAAGCAGACTCAAGTCTAAAGGTAAGAGGTCTGAAGCGAAGTACCTGAGAATCCATTTCCTCATGCGTATTTTCTAGGACATATGGCTTTGTTTTTCTTTGCTCTTGGTGCATCTTCCAAGATGATTGACAGGATATAATTGACATTTTACTTGAGTCTAAAGGTGGCAATCTAGATTAGAGCTCATGTATGTCTTTGTTATTTCAAAAACAAATACTGTGCACTGAGAATAGTAACAAGAAGAAGATTTAGGTTTCATATATAACAGTGGATGTTAGGACAACTAAACAAGCAATAGACATGTGCCAGGACAAATAATATGTAAGAAGGGTGATTTAACATACAAGTAAATTGGTTTAATCATCCACTTGTAGCAATTTAAAGACAGAAGTCAAAAACAGATTTTTGGTGGGGAGGTAAGTCTCACTTTGTTAAATGCAAGAGCATTTTCACTTAGGTTAAGAATGAGGGTGCTGAGAGTGATTCACAGGGAGATAAAAGACTAACTTCATTTTTATGAAGTTCTTTTAGGTAGAGTGCGGTATAGGGATGTTGCTGAGAATTTTTTCAATTATTATCTTATTTTGACACTTTACTATAAAAGTCAAAGGACAAGTCACCAAAAAGACTCTGTGAAGAGAATTATTTTTCACTGAAAAAAAAAAAGCTTAGTTAAGGTTAATATTTAGTTATAATTCCAATGCAAAATTAAGCATCTGCTTGGCTCTGTGTGTGTGTGTGTGTGTGTGTGTGTGTGTGTGAGTTTGCACATGACCCTGTGTAAAAGAGAGACAGAGAGAATAAGAGCAAATTACTGATATGATTAGGGAGATGGGTGATTAGGCACTGCTGGCAGAGCACTGACAGAATCACACTCATCTCCAGACAGCAGTGGACTGCTGCCCCTCCACACTTCCCTGGACACATCACAGGCAGCATGTGGGGAAGAGGTCTTCGAAAGAGTGTCTGGGGCAACATGTGACTCTTGCAGCTCATACTGAAATTTTATGAGCCTTTTCCCCTTGAAAGGAGCCCATGCTCCCAACACATGCCTTTGTCACACTGCTGAAGGATGTGGCATGATCCCCAGTCCTGCATCCTGGTGTATTTTTTTATTCCTGGTGGGATCTCACTAATAGTTATTTCCTCTGGTGATGCTTGATGGATGCTAACCTAGTTTATGTTAATCAGGTCCGAGCTCTCCTAAAACTGAACATTTTGAGTGATCACTCTTGTTGTTTCTTTCCCTCGGTTTCAGCAACTGCCCAAACTAAGTTTGATTTCTGTATGGCCACTTATTTCATGCATTATACATAAACATATGTGTGTGTGTTTCACTCATTCAGCAAAAGACAACCACTGCTTACTTTGTGTCAAATCCTAGCCAGGTGCTGAGGATATAATAATTTTAGATAACAGATCATGGAGAATGGTTCCTGATGTGAAGCAACATACCATGAGAAGGAATATGAATTTCAAATGAATAATTAACCAGCTTCAATGTGAAAAGCAGAATATTTATATACATATAAAAAGGATTTGGATTTGCCTGATTGTGGGAACTGGCTAAGAATCTCCAGAAGACAGATGAAACCTAAGGTTTACAGTGCAGGCAGTTGAAAACTGAAGGCTTGTGAAGTAGGGAAGAGCAAAAATAATTTGGAAGCACAAACTGAATCCTGAGTGAGTGTCTGTGATCTTTGCTGTTTGTGGTGTGGGGGTCCTGCAGAAGCTATGCACTTCTTGACAGAGCGCAACACACATACTTGACACAGAAGTTGGACACATCGCAGCAGATGTAGCATAAGCAGAGTTGGCTGCAGGACCCAGTCCTGCCTCCCTATAAGGAGAAGATCCAGCAGATTAGCAATGTCTGTGAGCTCTAAATAACTACCAGTGCACTTCTGTGCCCCACATCTTCTGCAGGAATCTTTTTCATGCTTATCTTTAAAAATGGCATAAAGAAAGGAATTCTGGGAAAGATAGTTCAGAAAAATTTTGTTGAAAACACTGCAGAGTCTCTGCAATAGTGTTAGAAAGGGTAATGGTTCTTGCAGACAAGAGATAGTAAATAATGGGGGCCACAAGGAAGATTCTGGGATGCTGGACATGATACTATCTTTGAGTCAGATGCTGTTATACAGATATGTTTACTCTTAGGACTTTCTTTCTTCTAAGGCATTAGGGATTAATACCAGGTCATCATACTGAGCTACATTCCCTACTCTTTAACTGAGGAAGAGTTTCACTAAGTTGCTAAACTTCTCTAGGTTCAAACTTTATCTCAGCCTGCCTCAGTCTCCAAAGAGCTGATATTACACGTGTTACCAGACTTTATTCTGTTAGCATTCTTGAGTGCTATGTTATCTTGGAAAGATTGTACTTTAGTGAAAGGGAAAACAAAACCCCTAATAATCACAAATATGGTGCACATCATAAAGGAGAAGTACAGATAGTTAGAACTCATTAATCAATAAAACTCTTCTAGCTAGGAGCTCAGGAAAAAATACTTAAGGTCATTAGCCTTAAAGCCTAAAGAAGCTGCTACCCAGGTGAAGGGTGGGTTCTGTGGAACTAAGAACATGGGAGGGAAAGAGCAGTGAGGCTTGAAGCAGACACAGTGGTCATGCAAGGAAGAGCTCTGTGTCATGTAGAAACCTTTCAATTCCACTTCAAGTTCATGAAGAATGCATTGAAGGCTTTAATGTGTGGGACTGTTTTCATTATAGGCTTAGAGAGTTGCCTCTATCTGTCCAATCAGGGCTGAGAAGAGTAAAGACAAAGAGTTTTACCAAGAGAAAACTATAATACTTCAACAGGGAAGAAATGGTTGCTAAGGAGAACTGGATTTGATGGCGTATCAAAGTAGATAAGAACAACAAACTCTGTAGTTTGCCATCTGATGTTTTGGCTAGTGCCACACTTTCTGCTTATAACTATTGCTCACTTAAGAAAACTGAGATCCTAACAACATTTTCTACATAAGATGACAGGGTAGGCTTCCTGGCAAATAGAAGCTAAGAACGAGCTTGGGGAAGAGTGCTGTTCCTGAGAAAGGAAAAGCACAAGACTGGGTAAGCAGCAGGCTGAGTTGAGTGAATGTCACACACACATCTCAACTTGTCATTGTTACTTAAAATGGAAAATGGAGGGCTGGGGATTTAGCTCAGTGGCATAAGTGTCTGCCCTGGCAAGCGCAAGGTCATGAGTTCGATCCGGGGTACAAAAAAAAAAAAAAAAAAGGTAAAAAGAAAAATGGAGGTTTGTAGATGTGGTTGGTATAAGGATCTTTAGATGGCAGGTCATCGTGGTCTATATGAATGGGCACAATATGATCACAACAGTTCCTACAATATGGAGATAGGAGCCTATATTGGATCACAAAAAATGTGACAGTAGATGTGGAGTTTGGACACGTAGGAGAAAGAGGCCGCTCCCTCCCTAAGGAATGCAGGCAATCATCAATAGTCAAAAAGGCAAGATGACAGATTCTCTCCAAAAACTTTCAGAAAAAATGCAAACTGGATAATACTCTAGTTCTAGAATTCTGACCTCCAAAACTGTAAGAATAAAGAAACGTGTTTTTTAAGCCATTAAACCCATTACATTTATAACAGCAATGAAAAATAAGTATATTTAGTGAACAGAAATCTCCCTTAAATTGGTGCCATAGCAAGTTGCTGCCCTTACTCGTTAGAAATTTGAGTTGCTCATAGAGCCAGAGTAGAAGTACATATGAGTCTTTTGCAGAACCACAGGGTATATTTCCACAGCCTGTTTCTAAGGAATTTTCAGCCATTTGCTTGGGTAACTGTGCTTTGACAAAGGAGAAATGTACAAATGTTTCAGGCAAAATTGAACATAATGTCTGAGTGGATGTAAATTCCTGGCATCTAATGAGACACTGTGGGCTTATGGATATCAGGTGATCAATGGATCTTCATCTGGGGTCCATCTCATGGGTGCTCACCCAGTTCCCAGGAACCTCTATACCACCCCTCTCGACTGAGAAGTAAATCCTTAGAACAGACATATTCAACTGGCAAAATTTCCAAATTGACCATCTGGCTTCTATCATTGTGAAAGTGAGTTTTCCATCACTATAAAAATTATTTGAGGTAAATAAATTTATAAAGAGAAGAGATTTATTTTGGATCACACTTTTGGTGGCTTCTGTCTATGATCAGTGGGTCCTGTTGCTTTGGGTCAGGCCTGAGGCAGCACATCATGGTGGGGGCCCCAGAAGAAGCAATGCTGTCCACCTCATGACCAGAGAAAAGAGAGGAAGAGATGGAGGTCACACATTTCCCTTCAAGGACATCTCCAGGTACCCAAGGACCTCCCACTAGGCTCTTCTTATCAAAGGTTCTACTAACTCCCAAAAGTGCCATGCTGGAGAACAAATATTTACTCCATGGACACTCAAGGGCCATTCCAGGTCTGGATAATAGCCAAAAGATTAAATGGAAGCCTCTATTTTTAATCTTTACTTGAGATTTCTACTTACAAAAAGCAATATTTCATTTGCGCAGGGAGTGCAGTAAGTAGCTAAGCTACCAAAGTTTGAAACATTCAGATGCAGTGGTTCCCAATGCATCCTGCTGAAGTCTCCTGTTTGATTTGTATAATGACATATGCAACTTGGAAAATGACTGATTATTGTAAACTATTCCTATGGTCCTAACCACAGTTGTAGCACAACACAAGACAGCTATTTTCTGGCATTTTTTTTTCTTTTTTCTTTTCTATTAGGAAAAGGCATTAGAAGTAGTGTTAATGGTGTGAATTTATCTACTTTGAAACTATGTTTTCTCTAAATTCTTCTCTACATATACCTTGTTTTGGACTGACACAGGCACTACATGTGATATGTGATATGAAAGTTGGGTGTAGGGCAGGTCAGTTACATCCCACACATGTTGTAGTTGAGTTAATATGAGGATCAAGAATCTGTTGGGGGAGAGAGCAGCCAGGTATGAGCTGTTACACCTCTTTCTGGTGCATGATTTATGCTCCTGCATCCTGGGGTAGGTTGACTTGGGTTTCTGCGTAGGGTTTCCTAGTCTTCCTCAGTCTTAATTATTTTATATTCACCTTCCTTCTCTAAATACAAGTCTTGTTTATGGCTTAGCATTGGATGCTAAAGCAATAGATTTATACGAATTCTGCCAGCATCTTCTATGACTATGTAAACTCCACTTTCTAAAATACATCTTGACTATATTGATTCATTGATTGACTTCATTGATTGACTTATAACTGATTATATATCCCAGCTCTGTTCACCGAGAATGACTAGAAGTAGGTATGTCCAAGCAACAGCTAGAATCTCATGAGAAACTGATTTCTGAATATCGTTTTTTACAACAATGCACTAAAATCGCTTTGACAAAAAAAACTGAACACATTCTTGTACCATAAATAAAGTGCTTACACAGTGAAGGTGCTCCCACTGGTTAAAACTGGGATTATTTCAGCACAAAAATTAATCATGCTGATAATGGATTATATAGCCTATGAAACAGAATTCATGAATCCTTAGTAATATAAGTGAATGGGAAAAAATTCAAATAATAATCTTTCTCTTATAAGAGAATGACAACTAATAAATCTAGGAAGTAAAATGAAATGAGAATATTTTGTGCATGCTAGAGTTAGGGGATAAAAACTTCAGGAAGAATAGGATGATATCTGTATAATCTCAGAGGCCCTACTTCCAAATTGTGTATTAATTACAGGTGGAAAAATAGCAACTTTATAGCATATAAATTCTGTAATCAACATATATATATACACCACTTCCCCATTATTGGAACAAAACATTCAACACCACAATGTGGATTACTATTTTAGTGGGTTTCATCCATGGTTGGCTGGCTTGAAGGGAGAGATAGCATGGTTAAAGGCTATGGAAGAGGAAAACTGGCCACTGCATAGTAGTCAGAAAGCAGATGAAGAAGGTAGGAGAAAGAAGGAGAATATAAACTTCCAATCACCCCACCAGTGACCCATTCTCCTAACCAGGCCCTGCTTATGAATTTGACTCTTTTAGGGGACATTTGAAATTTATACCACAAAACCATCTGCAGTGCTGAGTTAGTATCCTGTCTTCAGAAGAAACCAACGTGTTTTTCATGATGTGTTACATAAAGGACACAAGTTCACTTCAGTGATTTATATCAGACATGTGCAAATAATTATGTTGAAATATCAGATGCACCCAACCTAGAGGAAATCCTACAAATAACTGATCTATATTATTCACAAGTTTTAGGGTCGAGAAAGGATAAGGAAAATTTGAGAGACTAAAGTTCAGAGAGAGTTCACTACCTAAAGACTCAATGCAATATATGGTCTGTGATTAAGTTAAAGCTATGAAAAAATAACTATTGAATATTTTTGGGAAAGTTGATAGTTCAGATATTGATTGTAAATAAGATAATCTTTTTTTTTTCTACTGGGGATGGAACTCACAAACTCACGCTTGCCCAGCAGGTACTTATGCCACTGAGCTAAGTCCCTGGCCCAAGATAATCATATTTTAATAATGTTAATTTACTCATTTAGCAAATTAAACTATCATATTAGTGAATGTAATTTTATTTGAAAACAAAACATGAATTAGGAGTCAAGTGGCACAATACCCTCAACACATTCAATGAATCAGAAAAAATTATCTAAGGAGAAAGTGGCAAAATAGGACAAAATGCAAATGATTTTAGAATTTGAATAAGTGATACGTGGGACTTTTGTGGTCTATTATACTAACTTCTCTGTGAATTTTAAATTAATCAAAATCAAAATCAAATGCTATTAAAAACATTTAAAATACTTTGTCCAAAACAACCAACCACAATAATTAATTTAGAGTGATTTAAATTTAGAATAATTGTTATTCAGCACAATAATCTGCAATTTTTTTGCAGGAATCACAGGAATATCTCTCTTCTACTTATGTATTTAGTAAACTTACAGATAATATTGCATGCTATTATCAGATGCAAGATGCTCTGAAGTCTTCATATACATTATGAAACATCTAAGTCTAGGTAATTAACAAATGCCTTGTCTCACACAGTTATCATGTTTGTGTGTGAGTACCAAGCATCCATTCTCTCTACTTTCCAAGAATACAAGATGCAGTATCTTAAGAAAATAGTCACTTGGCTTTATAATAAAAGTCTTGGAATTTATTCCTCTGTGTTAATTGAAATTATCTTTGACTAAAATTTCCCTGTTTTCCTTTTTCAACTTCCATCCCCATATACTGGTAACCACTATTGTACTCTATAATTATATGAGATCAATTTGTTTAGAATCCATGTGGAATGAAGGTAGAGTTAGCATGTATTTCTGGAAGGCTGGGGACTTCACTTACAAATCTCAATGTCGACTATAACTTCGCTTGAGTCTCTGGCAGGAAATCTATCTTTTCAATATTTGCATGCTTTCTTCAGAGATGGAGACTGTATTCCAAGGGTGAACATCCCTAGAGGACCAGGCTACATTAAATTATTTTTATGATTAAGGAATCACATTATGCCACATCTGCTGTAACTGAGGCCCAGACAGATTCAAGAGAGCAGCAGTGTAGAGTTTACCTTCTTGGGGAAGAAATGTCGAAAATGATGTTAAAAAATGAGCTTTAAGGAATGGGACATGGTGGTGTGACTATCTTTGGAAAATTCAATTTGTCACAAAAAGCAACTAGTACAAAAAGAAATTAAGAAAGTAAGTACTGGCTCATGTAAAAAGAAGACCACTTAATGGACGAAGGGAAATTTTAAGGAATTGAAGTATAATGAGTAAATGAAAACTCATGAATGAAAAATGATGGGTACACCATAGAAAGCTAGAATATATAAGAATACATATTTTCAATAAACAAGGCAAACTTTTATCCTGAGAGTCATTTACTACTGAGATAAGATGTAAGCATTTGCTTTATATTTCCAGTGGAACCTGAAAATAAACAATGACCCTTGTTGATGAGGAAAAACTACTTTACACAAAAATTGCAACTGAAATATAGAAGAAGTTGTTGAGTTTTAAAAAAATCAAGATTCTACAAATCCCAGTGAGAAGTTTGGCAGAGCCATGATGAATATGAAGTACTGAACACTGGAAAATTTATAGTTAATTTGAACTTCAAATTAATACACTGGTGACATAACTCCATGCCAGGTTATTTTCCATTCCCAAAAATTAAACACTGGTTGTAAAATGGAGGTATATGGTTGTCATCATCATAATGCAGCATTCAAATTTAACTTAATTAACACTGGGTCATCCAGACCACGAAGTGTATGGCATCACCTGTGGTGAATTCTAATCTCTGTCATATATATATATATATATATATATATATATATATATATATATATATTCATATATATATGAAAGTATAGTACTATATATGAAATATATATATGAAAGATATATATGAAATATATATATATTTATGGGAAATAAAGGGAGTGAGGTATAAAATTATGAGGAAACAACCAGGTAAAGCAAGCTATACTACATTACATCACTGGCATGTCTTTGAAGAACCCAGTATCTTACAAGGAACACACACAGAAAGAAAAATAACAAAAATTTGGTGATGGTTATAAAATATTCAGATTCAAATTCATGGTTCATGGGTTCATGCTGGTTTGCACAAATGAAGTTTAAAGCACATATTGGTACAATAAGGTGATCATTAGGTTTACTTCTTAGTCCAGATGCTACTGTCCTTCAATCGACAAGCAGCCACCGAGAAGATCTGGCTCAGTGTTTCACTCTGGTAAGTCTGTGTTCATCTTCTGAGGATGCCCTATCTCTAATCTGTAGATAGAGAACTGATGAGTGGTCCTATAGTCAGTGGAAGGATTTGGAGTAGGTCAGCATAAAGATGGAAATTGACATTCAGATTGCCTAAAATATTTTAAGGAAAGATAATAAAACTGAATGCAGACACAAAGCAATAACAATATGTTAAAATATCTGGCAGAAACATATTAACAAACTCATCTGTGAAACACATGTGAGCACGCGCGCATGCACGCGTGCGCGCACACACACACACACACACGAAAGTCCCAGGCATGGAACTTCACAGAAGAGGAGCCAGTACGGCAATGATGTAAGGACTGAAAAGGTTCATTGGAATGGTCTACATTAAGATTATTAAAGACATGGGGGCAGTGTTTCTGGTGAAGCAGTGGAGCAGAAATCCCTCTGTATTACCACATTTCTGTAACCTCTTTCTTTCCCCCAGGATAGCATACATCAGTGAAATGAGTGATCTTTATAGATAAGCAAATAAAATCTTTACAGGGAGTTTGCAATTAGATCACTTATGCAAGGAAATGTCAATGACATTTCTATGAAATATAAATTGTGTTAGGTAATATCATTAACTACATAATCAGAAGAAATGAACAGGAGTACAAAAATAAAATTAATGTTTAGGAATGAGTAGAAACAATTGGACACAATTGTTTCATTATCATGAAACTTGGGAGGTGTATATGAATATCATAGACTTACAAGCCTAATAGCTTGGTTTGTCAAAGATGAAAATAATAGAAACAGGAACTCACTGAAAAATACATCTTATTATGCATATTTACATTATTATTTATGTATATACAATCATATATATATATATATATATATATATGAATGAGAGAGAGAGAGAGAGAGAGAGTGAAGAGGAGAGATAAATTAAAATTTCACCAGGAAGAAAGATAAGGTAATAAACATAAATTCTAGGGGAAAGGGAATATTCAGCATTGCTGCACAATTTGCCAGATGTTTCCTGGATATATTTTCTCTTCCCATCTCTGTCAAGTTAATAATTTCCAGGGGGCCAAGCTGTGATGAAAAGTGAAATTAATGTCTAGAGAAAATTGCTCAGAAACAATAACAGCAAACACTAAGAGTTATATTAAGAATAATGAAAATAATAATACTAATTCTGAAGCACATACCTATTAAGAGCTATTGAGTGTTTACATAGATTGAATGGAGAATTAGGCTGAATTTCCTATATACTTTCAAGGTTTAACTCTGTGCAATACCACATATCACATGAATAGCTGACCATAGGGAACATATTCAAGGAATAATAATATGGCAGTAATAGGCAAATAAATAATAGCTATTTAGAAGTTACAGAAAACATTTCTAGTGTTTTCACTACATGCTTATATTCATGCATTTGTAAAAGTAAATCCAGAATTTGGCCTCCTTGCTGTGCCTCTGAACCAGTTACGAGGAGAGTACAAGGTTTCTTTCTGTATTCTCTGAAAGCAATAGAGGGCATTTGGCTATAGGGAAAGGATAGTTCAGTGGTGTATTTGAGAAAAAGGTGGGTTTCTGGCTATTTTCAACTGCTTTCTAAAGATTGTTCTAGTCACAGAAGGATCTGATCAGAGTTAGATGAAAAATGGACCATCAGTGAAATATTTAGGTCCATCTTTATATGGCATTCTGCTCATGGGAGACTTCACTGGTATGATGGTACAAATTAAATGACTTACTGCAGTAGTAAATAAATGTCCTATGTTCTGTCACTTTTAAATATGACTAAAGATGTGTTTAGGGTGTGTGTATATGTGTGTGTATTCATTTTATCATTTAGTGAACCCTAAGGGACAGTGTTAAATGCAAGAATTTGTATGACAGCTAACAAAAATAAAGGAAGAGATCCGATTTATACAGCTGTAGGACTAATGTCTTCCAGTGCCTATATGGGGCTGAAATGAAAACACACTACACAAGCACGTTGCCCACTTCAAATTACTGAGGCAGAAACAGGTTATCTCCTGAAGGGGAATCAGCATTGTAGTATAGTCTATTCCAAGCTTAAGAGATCATCTGCAGATGTAACTCACTTGATATTTTCTTTACCTAGAAACTATAAGCAAAATTCTAGAAGGCCAGTTTAATTCAGAGAAGACTCATCCTCCTAAAAATAAAACTTGAATACATCATTTCAAAAGTACTTGTGTGAACTAGTCACTGATACAATTTGTGATTCTTGAGGTGCAATGGCATCTTCACATCCTGCCATTTGTGATCAGTAGTTTCTGTTGGTAAAGTTCTGTGGAGCCCTTCAATAAAGTGCTGACTGAAGTTCATTGTCTGATCATTTATCTCTTCATCTGGCATCACGGTTGCAAAAGTGTAACTGCACAGATTGTACACCACATGTTTTGAAGCATAAGTCTATTTTTCAAAAGTATTTGCTTCTTATGTTCAATAAGAGAATTACGTTTCTGCTGGATATGGTGCCTTTTGTTGGGCAAGTATACTGAATTTCCAGAGCTGACTTTTTTTTTTTTTAGAAAGAAAAGTTTTATAAATGGAGAAAGACTGCTTTAACACTGGGAACTCTGCCCACAACATTTAGAATGTTATAAATCTAACTGTAGGTTGATGGTACGGTTTAAACTTAACATTGGATCAAAGAGGGAGATTTGACCACAAAGAGACAATATATAAAGGAGTTTTTCAGATTATGGGACTCTTCATTATCATGAGCCAGCAACTACTAAATGAGAGTGCACAGACTCTCATTTAATAGTGCATGTGGGAACTCTACATATTGAAGAAAACTCTATTCATCTATGAATTATTAAATAATATCCATGAGTGTGCATATTTCCAAACCATTTAAGGAATAAAAAAGGTCAATTCAATTGTATGTCAATTACATCTCCATAATTCAATTGATGAAAAATATGTCCCTTTCATTTCTTATATGCTCACATATATGCATTCACACACACAAAGCTACAGTTTATTCATGCATGCTTCTGTCATTCATAGAATGTGTTTTTTTACACTATATACAATACAAAAACTTTGAAAAACATCAACTACATAATCTCCTTCTTAAAGATATTCCATAATTATGAACAAGACAGCCAAAATAGTTAATATTTAAAATGTCCTTGAAAATATTTATTAGTTTTTCTCCTTTTTCTAGAATATAGTTATTACATGTAGACTTCTTACGGCAGTTCACAGACTTCCTTTCTTCATATTACAGATCCCAGTATTATTACTAAAAAACTAGCTTTCTATTGTACCTAGAAAATATGTTCTGTTTGTACTGAGTATTAATTTGAATACCATGACATAACTCAAGCAATGCATATACTGATCTTGGAAATCAGTTACTATTTGCTGATGAATAACAATTTTTGTGCTCTTGCCTATATTAAATTTGCTTTTGAAGATTTGACTTTCTTTTATCACTTTTTTCTCAGAACTACTATACACAACCATTTGTATGTGACATAAAGGTTATCAGGATCACTGACATTTTATATCACCCTGTCCTTTTTCTCATTAGACATGACAATTAAAAATGTCACCTTTTCTCAATGCATTAGAGTACTGGCATTGAAACATGGAAATCTCAATTTGATACTTAAGAAATGAAAACTCTCATCATTGAATATGTATGTATTTGCAAACTGTGCAAAAGTCAGGGTATAAGTTCATAAAATAATTCAGAGGAGCACATTTTCAGAAAGGAGATGATTATTGGTTTGATAAGATGAGCCGTCAATCATGGGCAAAAATGATTACCAAATCATTAGGCCAAGAAGGCCTCTGAGGAACAATTTTACCTGTAGAAATTTCTAGTTGAAGATTTATTTCTCAATTGTCAAGGATATTTTTAAGACTTTGTCTGTGTCTTAGTTATGATAATTATATTTTTATAATTATTAAATAACTAAGATTTAGTTTTTCAACTGTATTGTATTAATCATATACTCTATGAATTTCACTTAATTTTCATTTGTTTGAATATTAGTGAGCCTGAGCACTTTTTTTCATGCATTTAGTGGTCATTTGTATTCAAATATTATTTCTTGAACACCTACTATAAAGAATGAAGCATAACCATTTCAGTCTTTTAAAGTTTGCATTCCAGAAATGTTTAACTATATCTTTTGGTGAGCTTTTACTAGTATCTTTATTACTAATACATTAATATTTAACAAAATTAATATTTGTGTTTTAATTCAGTGTGTTTTTTACCTTTATTAATTTGATGCAGTTTTAAATCCATTAATCTTTTTCTCAGATGATTTTTAAATTAGGTACTGATGCTTAGATATATTTTTATTTCTTTATCACTATTTTATATTGTTTTTATGGTTTTTCTTCTTTGTTATCAATTTTGTCACAGATGAAACTGCTGAGTTATATTTCTCATTTTGTTTCCATCTCCTCCACTGTCAAAATAATTGAACCAGTAATTTAATTAAATGATCCTTTCATCCCCCTTAAAATACTGTGATATTGCATATCACATTATTATAATATAAGCACCTGTATTTGAGATAACTCTTGAGTTGGATTAATTTATATATGTTTTAACTTATTCTCCACTGGATATCTAACATTATTATATATTCTAAAACCACATCATTATCATTTTAAAAAGAATCAAAACCTACTGTGATTAGCTTTGGTCATTTATCACTTTATCCAAAACTTCAGCACCACTTTGCAGTATTTAAAGACAAATTGTGTTAGGATTTTACATGACATTATATCAAAACTACTTTCGAAATGGAAATGAGCTTTCACTGGTAAAGTATTTATCATTCTCACCTAAGGATGTGATGTAGTTCCTTTTAGTTTTTTAATTTTGTTAAATTTTATAGTCCTATAGAATATCAATAACATTCATTCCTTGGTATATTTTGTTTTGAGTTGATAATACATGTGAAACCTTCCTCATGTTATCTAATCATTATTGGCACCTTTTAGCAGTTGCTTTGAACTCATATCAGATGTACACATTTCAAAGGACCAAACACATTGAATTCTGTTCCCTAAAAGGCTTTCTAAACCTGGTACATGTTGGTTTTCTTCTTCATTAACTCCTGATGTGTTTGTTTCCAAATTGGTCTGGTCTAATGGCGTTCAAGCACAACCCTTCTCAGATTAAGTACAAAGAATTATTATTTATTCATTTCTTAATACTGGGGTTTTAAATCATGGCCTCACACACGCTAAGCATGTGCTCCACGACTGAGCCTCACCCCAAAGCCCTGACATGCTTTACTTTTTAACCTGCCAATTTTAATGTTCCATGATCTTCACATGGATAAACCTGTGCAAATTCTCAGCTTACAAATATTCAGCCCTAGACACTAGAAACTATTTATGTGACAAAACTCTTCAACCAATTAGACTGTGTGATATATGACATTATTACAAAAATTAGAAAAAAAACAGAGTAAAGCTAGTAAGCAAACAGACAAACTTTTGAATTTGACATGTCAGGTACCTGGTGAAACCTAATTAAATGCTTTGGGCAGGGAGAGTGTTCGGCTTTCACACAGCTTTGTTTGCGTTTCCATCTGTCTTCTCATTTTCTTCTCACACACTGTCACAGTTACTCAAAAAGAAGACAAAGTGATGTAAATCTGTGCAAAGAATTCCAAACATAATGAGAAATCAGTAAAAGCTTGTCATTTTTCTTCTTCTTCTTCTTTTTTTTTCTTGGTCCTGCTGCTGATTGAGTTCTCACTCTGTAAAATTTGTTCCTTCAGGGTTTAAAAAAATTAAGTCTGCACTTTACTGTGAATTCCAACTGAGACAAACTTGGACCTATTTCCAAATTGAATCCCAGCACAGTCAGTTATTTTTCTCAAGGATCTCTATAAATAGGTTATTGAATAAATTGGCCTTATTGGAATAATTATCTTTCATCACACTCAAGCTCCCTTTCATGGGATCTGGGAACAAAATTGTAACAACAGAGGCAAACTGAAATGGGATCCAGAAGGCAGCCTTTGGTTTATCTCAGAGAAATAACCCTAATTGGTATCTTCTAAGAATCCTGGGCTTCCCGCTTAATGAGAGGATAGGAATTTGGCTATTTGCTCATGAATTTATTTACTCACTAGTAAGCTGAATCATTCCAGGGAAATTTTATTGTATGTTTAGCTGTCGTTTTGTTTTTCATAAATTCAAAATTGGAAGGAGCATTTTATCCACCTCAAACTTTGCCCCTGAAAGGTGGGCTCTCTAGCAGAACTTCTGCTCCAAATCCATTTTATGTAATAATCCAGAATTAAGTATTTCATGTGAATATATATATATATATATATATATATATATATATATCCATAGGGTTTGGAAATAAGTGTGTAACTTTTGCCATTTGATTTGGTGAACAGTCCCCGTTAAGAGTATGTGTGGTGCTTGGCCTGTGAGTTTCCAGGCTGAGAAATAACATGCTTCTGAATTCAGGGAGTTAACCATCCCAGGGGAGTCATGGGATCCATTTTCCCTAATGCCTACAGGCTGCTGAGGGAACAGAGGGAAGACATTTTGAAGGCAGCACACTCCTGAAGGTTCTGGAAAGCTCCTCATAACTGTAGCAAGGGCACATATGAGCTAGCCATACATTCCACCACCTCATCCACAACAAAGAGGTGGCTTCGAAGGTCCTAAAATGGAAAGTTTAGCCTTTGAATGTTACATATTGTTTGTAAATTAATATCTTATGGACAGATCTCTGGGTATTTTCACACAAGACTTTAAGTATGACTGAGTTTATGTTTTGATTTCCTGTGCTGGTTTTCAAGTTGCATCACATCTTCCTCATGTCAAATAATAAGATCTACTTTGTCCCCTAGTTCGGTAGAAAGTTTAATGTTTGTGGTCTGGAGACAGGCATCTGGGAGATATGTGAAAAGCAAATCAGTGATTTTTTCATTAGCTGTAGATAAAATTCAAAAAGTCTACAGTTTCAAACTTTAACTTAAGAGAATATAAACTCCTCTAAGCATGCTGATTAGGTCCAGGGCCTGTATGAAGTCTAGACTAAAGGTGAAGGGTTGGGAAAAGCCTTAAGGTCTCAAAACAAGCTAAATGGAAAATACCCCACCTAAAGAGAAAACACAGCAGCTCAGTTTCGTCTTAAAAAGAACCGATGGTTTAAATGTCCTATTTTCCTTTTTAAAGAACAACGGCCTTAGAGGAAGGAAATATATTCCTTAAGATTCATTTAGTCCTATAAATGTAACCTGGAACTTAATTTGAAGCAGCTGCTGGGTTGGCACTTGCCCATTTTTTTGTGCTTGAAGCTGTTTTCTCTCTCTTGCTCTGAAATCTAACAATTTGCAATATACTCTGTCTACACTGTATACAACTGCCTATGTGTCTTGTCTGAAATCTTTACTCAGACACAAAAATACAGGGTAGGGTGGTGGTGCCTTCTGGGTTACAAACAGGTTTCCTGGTGACACTTTTGATCATAGATTACCATGTCCAATTCTTGAGTGTGCTTCGTGAAGCTCAAAGCTGTATCGATCAGCACCACATAAATCCCCAGGGTTAGTAATCTCTCCTCTACATCAGAACACTCCCTTGCTCTACTGCCTTGATTTATAAACCTCAAAACTCTTCCATGTGACTACTCCAAGGATCTTGCTGTGAATATCCTATGCTTTTCCTGAATACTCAGTGCAGACTAGACTCCACAATATAGCTGGGGAAAGGAAATTTCTAAATCTTACCTAGAAAGCATGACTCGACTCCAACCCATTTCTTGTCAATTTCAGACAAGTTCACAAATATGAACATCATACCTTCTTCCAAACTTATTAGTTCAAAATGACCTAATTCAATAGTATTTTAACTATAAAAGTAAATTTTGACAAGTATTTACTAGAAATAAATGTTCAGAGTTATGGGACATTGTTTTAAATGACAATTAGCGTGAAATGTTTTTATTCTTGATTTTGTTTCATTTTTTAATCACTAGGCTTGGTAAGAATGTAATATTTTAGGTATAAAAGAATAATGGTAGTGGTTGTTACGACACTTGAAAATATTTTGCTTATATCTTTAATCTTCATCAAGTTAGAATTTCTAAATCAAGTTTGAAAAACCATAAAATATTTAGAATTATTATACAAGGCTGAAAGTGAATATTTTAATGAAGAAAAAGTTTTAGAAATATTATACTATATCTTAAAGAGCAGCTTTACCTTAGAAAACTGTGAGAACATTTAATTTTCAGCCTTTGATTTTTTAATACAGATACTATTCATCAATAAAATTAATCAGAGTGTCTTGGAAAAATGACTGAGTCTAGAACTGAGGTTAGAAAGATGTCAGAATCAACATGAAGTATCTTTTTCCCAAGGAGACAGGATGAAAGGAAAAACAAAAGAGTAATTTTACAATAAAGAAATCTGACAAACTCTATTATTACTCAGCTGTCCATATTTTTTATTTAATGTCCTTTTTATGCTTCTACATTCCACCCAAGATTTACATTTATTTTTTCTTACATCCTTAGGCTTCTGTTGACTATGTGTTTTTGAGAATTTTATTGTAATTGATAACCTAACAAGCTTGAGGAATACTGGTTAGGCTATTTTTTTTATCAGATGTCTTTCTCTTGGAATTCATTTTCTCCTTTTATCATGATTAGACTGTCTTTATGAGTTTTGGGAGGAAGATCACAGATGTGAAGTATAATTTTTATCATATCCTTTCAAGGGTATATGTCCTTGGTAAGTATATCAACATGACTTACAACTGTTATTGCTGATTTTGATCACCTGGCTCATGTAGAGTTTTTCAGGTTTATCTACCATGAATTGATTCTGTTTCCCCTTTCTATACTGTCCTCTTTGGATGGAAGCCACCATGTGCAGCCCACCCTGCACATAAAGAAAATTGACAGGAACACTGGACTTCTCTGTGTGCGATGTTCATAATTTTCAGAAAATCTAAGACTTTTAAAGTAACAAGCCCATTTTTAATCAATAAGACCCATCACTTCATATAACCATCCCCACACAGTGTGGAAACTGAGCAGAACATAAATTCAATAGGCTAGCTTCTGCAAAAGAAATATTATTTATTCTGTCTGTTCAAAAGCTCTCAAAAACTTGCTACTGGAAAGTGAATCAGTGGAAACCTTTGATCGCACTGGATTTTTCTCCACGTTATGTTAGCCCCAGGAAAACAAATCCTAAGCATGAGAATGGCGAATGAAGACATGCATTACAAAAAATGCTAATAGTGGCCAAAAGATCAGAGCAAAATTGGTAGTTTTGATCTTATGTAGGGCAGTGGTTCTTAGCCAGGGTATTAACTGATTTGATGTTTGGTCTCTACACCATCTAAACTACTTAGCGTGATTCCCATTTTAAGCATGTTGTGGATGATAGAGTTCAATGCATGGAGTTATGCCAGTGTTCAATACTCTTGCCCACTAGCTATGCTTTGAATGTATCAACTTAATGAGCTTTAACCTCAGCACATATGGAAAATTCATAATTCTAAGAAGTGTTTAAAATGCAATGAATCTTTGCTCTTTCATCTAGAATTTATACATTTTAAAAAGCATATGTAAAATATGCCCCTTTCATAGCAATTTTTGCCTGGGTAATATCATCTTATATGGAACTTGTTTCTAGTCAGAATTTTAATTCACAAAGCTCAGTTTCTATTTTCTTTTCTAGGTGATTGCACATTCTGAATGACTATCTTTATACTAATGATTATGTTTTCAAAGATGTGAAATAGTAAATACTATAAAAATGCAGAATTGAAATTTAAATCACTAATTCAGAAAACACTGGAAAGCAATGTACTAAGAATCAAAAGACTGGCATGTTTATTTTGATGCTAGAACTACATTATTTATGATCTGGAAATCCATTTTATTTTTCTTCATTATAATTTAGCTTTGAAAATAAAGTTTATACTAACAAAATTTTAAGATCCCTCATTTTTAGCTCTAGTAATATTAGTTTGATAAGTTGAACTAGTATAGATTTCAATTTCCTAGAAATTTTCATAGCACCTTCAAGTTTAAGGAAAGGTGCATTTATGCAAAATGGATTCTTAAGTTAGATGATTAGCATTTACACAGGGTATACTGGAATACAAACTTATTTTCAAACTCTGAAATGTCTTATACAATAGTGTATATACTGAAATGTTATAATGTGCCATTCACAATGAATATTTTTTAAGCTAGAGTAGCTTATCAATCTTAGGCTGTGGACATAAGAGAGGTAGTTAAAACACATTCTACTTTTTAAATGATATAATACATGAAAAATGTAATTATTTATTTTTATCTTGCTATTTAATCAACAGTGCCCCCATTCATCATAGCAAAATTGGAAACTTTTAAAACAAGTATTTATTAAATATTATCTGTATAAATGATTTCAATTAAACATGACATGTAAGTAGTCATAAAATTTAGAATTCTGTTTTTATTCCCATGATATATTAATGTCAAGATCAATGCTTTTTCTTGGAATGCATCTTGGAAATATAATGAACCCACAATTTCATTTAATATCCACAAATCCAAAGCCAATTTTTCTTTCTAGATCATAAAGTGAATGTAGCACACAGTTGTGACAAACTATAGGCACATATTTTCTATTTTGTGAAAAAAAAAGCCATTCTTAAGGGAACAGAATTTATACATTGTTTCTGACTTTTGTTAACATATATATATATGAGAGCTTGATCACTTTGAATTAAAACCTAACATTAAAATTTTCCCATACTGCATGTGAAAACATGTAATATAAGAAAATCTACCAAAATAAATACAAAGCATATAACAAAAATATCCAGTTCATTAGACTAAATTTAAATGAAAAAGCATAAAGTATGTGAGCTGAAATACTCAGAAATCCTTTAGCATTCTAAGCTTCAGCGCAAAAGAAAAGGAGGTATTGAAATGTTACTAAAAATTCCATTTTGCAATACTTCTATTAAACAAGAAAAGGCATTTGTGGAATTAAATTATTTAAGGGTGAAGATGGAAAGTAGGAAAAACAACTGAGTCTGTAAAGAATGGAGGTCAGAGATATAGTTCATAAGAATAAACTCCTGCCTGGCAAGCTCAAGGTCCTGAGTTCTATTCCCGGTATCAAAACAAAACAAAACCCTGTAATTTAGTTGGCCACACTGGCTATAAAGAGTCAGTTATAGCAGGTGCTTTAGAGTCCCTTATACAAAGACTTTCCAGGGAGATGCAAGATGTTCACTCGATGATCCAATAAAGTGCATGACCTCATATGGAGAAAGCCCTATTGGCTGGTTAAATAGGGAAAAGGAAGAAAAGTTCTGGCAAATTTAATATCATTGACATCTCACATATATCTTAGTAGGAATGAGTTTAGACTTACTGTCATGAAACTTGTTGCTCTGGACAATATCAATTATTTCTTTGGACCATCTACTTTGATTCAGTTTCAAGAACAAGACTGCTGTGTAATAAATATTTTCCTTGTAAATGTAAGGGAAAAAATCATGCATATCATGGGATTTGAAGGATGGTATAGATGACTAAACTTGTTTTAAGTAATATGTAACATAATTTACAAGTATCTGTAGAAATATAGTTTGTGATTGTATAATTCTACAGCATATAAGTATTCGTTGAAAATATTGCTTTTAATTTTTAGTTGGTTTGTTGCTTTCACTCAAATATTTATCTATACCCACAAAAATACTCTTTGGAACTTCCTAATTGCTAGAAACTGTGACCTAAAACTATCAACTATTCATGTAAGAAAAGATTAAGCTTTCCCGGAGGATGACCACATGTCCCCACCCCAGCTCTGACCACCACCATGCCTGCAGCCCAGGGCAATGCCCTGTGTGCCAACCCAGAGGACAGCCGTGACCACTCTGGCTCTGCCCAATGCCCTCGGCTACCTTTCCCATCACTTAGATCACGCACTGCTGGGAGTCTTTGGCTCCCATTCTCCCTCCTAGAACATTGAACTGCAGTGGATTGGCTGTGCTGGTTTGCTGGGAGACTTGGTGGTCCCTCTCCCAGACAGAGGACCCCAGCAGGTACTGGTCACTATGTACTTAACAACTAGATGGACTTCAACCACACGTTAGGACCCTAGGAGACCCACTGTTGACAGTTGTGACTATTGGGATTGAATGACCAGATATTAGTTCATAAAGTGAAAATGACAAAACAAAAAAGCAAAATGCAATGTCAAACATCTAGTACAAAAGGAGCAAGAACAGGCAGAAAAAAATAGAGGACTTTAAAAATCATACACCAGAAATCTCTGAAATGATAGCAAATGAAGTAAAGAAACAAATCCATGAGGCTATAGAGGAAATCAAATTAGAAATAATGTCTTATGTAAAGACAGAAATAACAACCTTAGTAAACGATTTGCTCAATATCAGTAGAGAAGATATAGGTAAAAAAAATACAGGAGCATGGGAAATTGATTGAAATTTGAATGAACAATGTAGAAAACCAGCAGAGTCCAAGAAACAAATTCAAAGAGATATCCAAGAAACAAAAAATTCTATTGCAAGCTGGCAAAACTGTTTAAATGAAGCTGAAGATAGAATTTTAGACCTTGAGGACAGGATCATAGATAGAGATCATGAAAGGGTAGACCTTATAAAAACAACAAAGCAGCATGAAATGACAATCCAACAGCTTCAAGATGATGCCAGGAGAAACAATGTTATATTAATAGGTATCAGTGAAGATGCAGGAGACAACACAAAAGACTTAACTAAACTATTCATAGAAGTAATAGCAGAAAATTTCCCAAACATGGGGAAAAAACTGATACACACATAAGTGAGGCATATAGAATGCCAAACAGTCACAACCAACATAAATCTACACCCAGGCATATAATAATTAGAATCTCAGACACACAACATAAAAACAGAATACTAAAAGCTATTAGAGAAAAGACACAACTCACCTATCAAAGAAAGACTATTAGAATCATGACAGACTTTTCAGCACAAACCTTCAGGTTAAGGAAAGCTTGCAGTGAAGTATTTCAAGGCCTAAAAGAAAACAACTTTCAACCCAGACTGATGTACCCAGCAAAACAAGATAATTCAATGACAAAGAACAACTGAAGAAATTCATGTTAACTAAACCAACTCTAGAAAGAGTATTGAAAGACATGCTCGATAGAGATAAAAATGACCACAACCTCAAGAACAACAACAGAAACAAACCATCAGGCTGGAGACGTAATTAAAAAAAGGAGAAAAGTGGGAGACCAGCAACAGGAACACAATATGCAAAGTCAAGCCTGTACATATCAGTGATATCCATAAATGTAAATGGGCTCAATTCACCTGTCAAAAGAAACAGGTGAACAGAATGGATCAAGAAATAGGATTCCACAATATGCTGCATACAAGAAACATATCTGACTCAAAAAGAAACTCATAGAGTAAAAGTCAAAGGATGGAAAACAGTATTCCAGGCAACAGGAACCCAGAAAAAAGTAGGGGTAGCTATTCTGTTGGCAGACAAAGTGAAATTCAAATGTAAAATAATTAAAAGAGTTAAAGAAGGCCACTACATACTTGTAAGTGGAAAACTACAAGAGGAAGATTAACAATTATAAATATATATGCACCAAATACAGGAGCACCTAACTATATAAGACAAATAATAATGGACATGAAAAACCAAATACACAAGAACATAATTGTAATAGGAGGCCTAAACACCTGACTGTCACAAAGAGATATATGAACTAGACAAAAAGTCAGCAAAGAGATAACAGAACTGAGTCATACCTGTGAGCTAATGGACTTAGTGGATGTTTACAGAGTGTTCCACCCAACCACATCAGAATATGCATTCTTCTAAGCTACACATGTGACATTCTCCAAAATAGACCATATATTAAATCATAAAACATTCTTAAGTAAATGCAAAGGGAACAAAATTATCCCATGCATAATATCTGACCATAAGCACTGAAATTGGAAATCAATGGCAAAAAATCCCTGCAAAACCTGCATAAATACATGGAAATTAAATAACAACCTTTTGAACAACTAGTAGGTTACAGATGAAATTAAAGGAGAAATAAAACAATACTTACAAAATAATGAAAATGCAGATACAACATACTATAAACTATGGTATGCAATGAAAGCAGTCCTAAGAGGGAAATATATAGCAATAAATAGTCACATCAAGAAAATTGAATGATCACAAATAAATAACCTAATGCTACATCTCAAGCTTCTAGAAAAGTAAGAGCAAGTCAAACCCAAAGCTCACAGAAGAGAGGAAATTGTAAAGATTAGAGCAGAAATTAATACAATTGAGACCAAAAAAATAATACAAAGAGTTAACAAATCAAAGAGCTGCTTTTCTGAGAGAATAAACAAAACTGATATACCTCTAGCCAACCTTATCAAGAGAAAGAAAGAAAAAACCCAAATCCATGCAATGAGGACTGAAAAGAGGGGAATTACTACAGATCCAATGGAAATTCAAAAGATCATCAACACCTACTTTGAAAATCTCTACTCACATAGGGTAGAAAACACAGAGGAAATGGGCAGATTTCTAGAAACATATGAACTACCAAAGCTCAATCAAGAAGATGCAACAATTTTGAATAAGTCAATATCAGTTTCTGAAATGGAAAACATGATTAAAAACCGACCAAAAAAAAAAAAACGCTCAGGTCCTGATGGATTCACAGCTGAATTCTATAAGAAATTTAGAGAAGCTTAAATGCCAATACTCCTTAAAGTCTTCAATGAAATTGGAAGAGAAACGGTCCTCTCTAACTTATTCTTGGAGGCAAGTATCACTCTGATACCAAACCAGAGAAAGACCCAACCAAAAAGACTAATCTCACTAATAAACATTGATGCAAAGATTCTTAATAAAATATTGATGAATAGAATGCAGTAAATCATCAAGAAGATTATACACCATGAAGAAGTGGGATTTATTCCAGGCATGCAGGGATGGTTCAACATATGCAAATCAATAAATGTAATACACCACATCAACAGAGCCAAAAATAAAAAATCACAAGATCATTTCAAGAGATGCAGAAAAAGCTGTTGATAAAGTCCAACATCTGTTTATGATAAAAACCCTTCAGAAACTCAGAATAGATGGTATGTAACTCAATCTCATAGAGGCCATTCATGACAAACCAATAGCCAACATTATGCTAAATGGAGAAAAACTGAAGACCTTCTCTCTAAAATCAGGAAAAAGATAAGGATTTCCACTATCACCACTCCCATTCAATATAGTTCTAGAAATATTAGCAACAGCAATCAGAGAAGAGGGAGAAATAAAAGGAATAAAAATAAGAGAAGAATAAGTTAAATTATCATTATTTGCAGATGACATGATACTCTACATAGAAGACCCCAAAAACTCCATTAAAATACTCCTAGGCATAATAAATAAATTCAGTAATGTAGCTGGATACAAAATTAACATTCAAAAATCAATAGCATTCCTATACACAAACAAAAAAATCACTGAAAGAGAAATTATGGAAGTATTGCCTTTCACAACAGCATCTAAAACAATGAGATACTTAGGAATCAACTTAAACAAGAATGTAAAAGATCTATATGCTGAAAATTATACTACTCTAAAAAAGGAGATTGAAGAGGATATTAGGAAATGGAAGGATATTCCTTGCTCTTGGTTAGGAAGAACCAATATTGTGAAAATGGCCGAACTTTCAAAACTGTTATACAGATTCAATGGAATCCCAATCAAAATACCATTAACATACCTTACAGATTTAGAGAAAATATTCCTAAAATTCATTTGGAAACAAAAGAAACCTATTATAACAAAGGCAATTCTGGGCAACAAAGGCAAGACAGGAAGCATTTCAATTCCTGACTTGAAACTATACTACAAAGCCACAGTAATAAAATCAGTATGGTACTGGCAAAGAAATAGATCTGAGGATCAATGGAACAGATTAGAAGATACGGACACTACTACAAAGACACTCAGCCACCTTATATTTCACAAAGGGGCTAAACATGTTCACTGGAAAAAAGATAGCCTGTTTAATAAATGGTGTTGGAAAAATTGCCTGCCACATGCTAAAGATTGAAAATAGATCTATACCTATCATCATACACTAAATTAAAGTCAAAATGGATCATGGATATAAATATTAAAACTGAAACACTAAATCAACTGGAGGACAAGGTAGGTAGAAATCTTGGAGACATAGGGATAGACAGAGAATTCATGAATAAAATGCAAACTGCACAGGAAATACTTCAAAGAATCAACAACTGGGATTTCATATTACTAAAAAGTTTCTACATGTCAAAAGAAATCCCCAAAAAAGTGAAAAGAAAACCCACTGAATAAGAAACAATTTTTGCATAGAATCCCTCAGTGGACTTATAACCAGAACATATAAAGAATTGAAAAATATCAAACCCTCCAAATTCAAAGACCCTCTCCAAAAATGGGCATTGGAGATGAACATACAGTTCTCAGATGAAGACATACAAATGGCAAATAAATATATGAAGAAATGTTCACCATCACTGATCATTTGAGAAATGCAAATTAAAACAGCATTGAGATTTCATCTCACCCTGTAAAGAATGGCTGCCATCAAGAAATCAACTGATAACAAATGTCAGCCAGGATGCGGGAAAAAGGAGCACTGCTCCACTGTTGGTGGGAGTGCAGACTGGTGCAACCGCTGTGGAGGTCAGTATGGAGAGTCATCAAAAAACTAGGATTGGAAATTCCATTCAATCCAGCTATTCCGCTACTGGGTATTTTCCAAGAAAATTTGAAAAGGTCATGTCACAGTGATATTTGTGCACCCAAGTTCACAGTAGCACAATTTGTGATAGCTAAATCTTGGAAACAACCAAAATTCCCATCAACCACATAGTGGATGAAAAAGATGTGGTATTTTTATACAATGGAATATTACTGAGCTATAAAAAGGATGATCTTGAGGCCTTTATAGGTAAATGGAGGCAACTGGAGAATATCCTCACAAGTGAAATAAGCAAGACTCATATTAGTAAGTATCACATTGTCTTTTTAGTGTAAAAACAAATAAAAACTGACAGAGTAATGGGATCCAAAAATTATAATAGATATTGTATAAAAGCGAAAGGGAAGGAAAGTGCTCTAAAGGGTATAATGCTATATATAGTGTTTAAGATAGTTGATTATATTATTCAATTTCTGTTGGATCATTGAAGATAAGGGTTTGCACTGTCAATGTTTGAGTGTCTAGCCACTTTTTGTGCTTTGATTTTGTGACTTTGGCAACTATTTTCAAGATGACAATTGTGTAATGTATCAGCCAGCGATTTTATGATGTTAATTTTTTTAAATTCTGTATTATTCTACCTTTTTTCCTTTTTTCTATTTTTTAAATTTTCTTTTCTTTCTTTCTTTCTTTAAAATAAAAGACAACAATATGTAATATAACAACCATTGTTAAATTCCTTTCATTCTGTTTTGAAAGCCTATGTTGTTATTGTTTTGGGTTTGTTATTGTTGTTTGTCTCTTTTCCTTTTTGTTTTACTTTTCTGACTTCTTTTTTCTTTTTAAAATAAAAAGTTAATAAAAATTACACTAAATGAATGGAAAAATAATTAAGCTTAAGTAGTCTCTGCTTTGAGATTTTCTGACTCTGCAGGTTACTCTTGATTTTACAATCATCACAGATTGTCCTTTTTAAAAGAGCACATGATAACTCTTTATAACATCTAAAACCTTATGGTTCATGGTTCAGGGTGCTGGCTGGCTGAGGTGGCAGTGTTATCCCAGAGTCCTTGTACAACCAGGCGATGGCTGGAACTATAGTCATATCACAGGATTCCTCAGACATGTAACATTACCAATAGTTAATACCAACTGGGGATTCATACAGATCTGTGGTACAAAACAGTTTAATGTGGTTTGTCTTTGTGTTCTGGGTTCTTCAAAGAATAGAACTTTTATTTAAGAATGAGGATGTTAAAATTTGGATTTAACATGTCCTCTTAAGTTTCATATTCTAGACTTTGTCAGAAGACTGCAACACACTTCAGCAGTGGTAAAATATTTAAGAGCTGGACCAAGTGAAAGAGGTTAGATTACCAGAAATGTACCTTTGAAGGCAGTATGAGAACCCTAGTCCCTTACTGTCTCTGTGTCTTGGTTTTCCATTCACATGAGATAAACATCTTTCCTTTACCAGTATGTCTCTGCTATTGTGTACCACAGGCCCCAAAGCAATGAGGCCAAAGAATACAGATTGACACCTCTGAAACTATACTCTAAAGCATACCTTTTCTCTTTTCAAGTTAATTAGCTCTGACATTTTGTCATATATATGAAAATATGATGACACAGAAATACAATAGAAAAAGACAAAAATGCATGCATTTTTGGGACCAGATTGATACTATGAATGTTTAAGTAAGATTAATTTATTTATCTACTCAATGTACTGAATAGTTTCTCTTCTCATTCAGGTAAAGCAAATAAAATCCTGGCTTTCCATTACTGGTAATCCACTTCTTTCTTCTCTTTCTTTCTTCCTTGCTTCCTTCAGATTTTTACTTTAGCAGTTGTATCTTGCTCTTCCTAGTTGAAAATACAACTCTGTACATATTTACTTTTCTTCTCAATGATGTCTTTCTCTGTCTCACTAATCTCTTTCTAGCATCTTTATGTGTTTTTATAACTGTTTTCTTAGTAGTGTATAATGCTTTACTTGAATGTAAACTCACAGGAAAGAGTGGTATTAGCTTGTGTCATGTGGGATTGTACACTCAATGACTATCATATAAATAAGCTTTTTCTGACTGAAAATATCAATTTCTATATTCAAGTAAAACTTAAAAATGGTCAAAATGACACTTGCAAAACAAAAGAGAGCTAACAACAGCTTACTACAATTTTATCTCTGGCACCTTGCGAATTCTTGTTCTTTCCACATGCAAAATATAATAATCCTTTTCTCAAAATCCTCAAAATCTCACTCAAATGCAGCATCCAGCTCAGATTTTCTCTTTGAAAATGGACCCAATATAATATAAAATACCTTGTTACAGATTGGAAGACCTTTGGGGGCTGTGTCATCAAAATCAGATGTGACAAATTCAAAGAAAAGGAAGCGCATGGAAGGACTGGCAAAATGGTTAAATGCCACATTGATTTACTTAGCTGAAAGGTGAATCTCATCAAATTAGAGCAACAAATTCGAAGACTCTTGGGACCAAAGCACAACTAGAACATAATAATACAGGTTTTTGAATTTTCATATTGATTCTCTTCAGGACTCTGGTCAACGGTCATTTAAATTTGATTAATTATTTTTTGTGAGTAATTCCTCCATTGTACTTTTTGTTTTAATGTTTATTATGCATATTTAAAATACTATTTCATGGGTCATATATAGTTTGTAAAATGTTGAAGCAAATTATAGTGAAACAAACTGACATTCATTATTCATCTCACAAAGTCATTCATTTCGTGTGCACATGAGTGTCTACTAAGTCTGTGTAGCAGGAGCAACTAAAGTATGTGCATTTAGCAAACACCCTAAATGTAACACACTGCCCTTACTATCACCCTAATGATGTACATTAAATCACTAGATGTTTTTCTATCGTATTTATCTGCTATTTTATCTTTTTGGTCAATAAATTTAAGATCATACCCTAAACTAATATAAACTATTAATTTTTTAGCATATTTTTTGTAAGTCATTTATATTGGCTGAGACTTAGAAAACCAGGGTTTTCTCAAAAATTTTCCCATAGCCTCAAATCATCAAACTTCTCCATTTTGGGTCTATTGCCTCATTTGTAAAAGTGTTGTGCCTAAAGGTTTTTTAAAAAAAATATATATAATTCTATCTTTTATCTGGCAAGTCTTCTTTCTCTTCAACTAATTCTGTTCCTATTCTGATTCCCCAGTTTTAGCTCAGTTTGGATAAAACAATGCTGGAGCAATTCTGATAGTTCTGATCTTCACAAATGTAGACACAGTTAAGCCCTGAGAAGAGTGTGGTATACCAGTTTCCTTTTGCTGCCCAGACCTTCCTTTTATCAGTGTGTGTGTGGGTGTGTGTACCTGTGTGTGTGGTTGGTAGGATGGACAGTTCTTTTCCCTGTGCATAATTCTGTGCAAGCTGCAGATTTATGTTCAATCCTCACCATACAGTAGGTAAGACGAGATCATGAATTAGTTTAACAAAGAAGATTATTCAGAGGCTTTTCGAACAGCACAGAAGTAGGGCAGTAGAGTAGTCTTTCACTAAAGACCTCATACTCAACTTCCATAAAAACCTTTTCTGTAATCTTTCAAAGTATAATAAGAAAATATCTAAAATATGAGATATCCATAAATTATATTAGATTCAGAGTAAGAAGCAAATCATAGGAAGCTATGAACAAAATTTCTTTCTCTCCCCTTAGCTTCATTTGCTTACATACACATAGGGAGGAGGTTGGTGTTGAATTAAAGTTAAATGCAAGGCAAAATAAAACCATTTCTGGTGAACACAGTTGCAAATGATTTGAAGTGGATGCCAAGTTAATTGGGGCAAATTGTCATATATACTTTTTGAACTGCAGATTTCAAAACTCTATAATTTCCAGCCTGAAATATAATTCCATGGCTAGGAAACAGCTCTCAGATATCAAAGGTATAATTACAGTAGAGGTGATAAAACATGATCTATTAATCTATACTTTAGGTGATGCTGCCTGTTTAAGACATATACTTTTTCCCTCCTTTTTCCTCATTTGTTGTCAAATTTTCTGTACTGTTCTTGGAATAAATAGTTATGCTGCATTGCTGATACTACAAAATAAAAGAAAATTGGTGCCAGGAATGAAAGAAAATTTATCAGGAGACTGGCAGTCTGCAAATCTGTGTGACTGGTGGAAATATTCTTGCTGTTGCTAACATATTGTGTTAAAAGCATGTACAATGACATTCTAATATGCTAATGCCTCAAATTTAATTTGACATCCCAGAATGGAGTCATGCAGGGACCTCAGAGTCATCACTGAGTATCCAAAGCTGCATATCTGTCTTCTGAATCATTCACTAGCTTATGATAATTTACTGAAAGTAGGACTCAGAAGATGGGAGCTAGGGGTAGTGAGACTGAAATTAACATGAAGCTAGTTGCCATTGCTATCTCTCGTTAGCTGAAATGTGTTGTAGATACTTAAATGTTACAATATTTCTATGGTAGAGCTTGATAAATAATTTTGAATTAATAAAAAGACTGATTCCCTGCATAGATGACCTGTTCTCCATAATCAATCCCACTTAAAAATAAGAAACAGAATGCTGATTTTTCAAATCAGGGATAATCCTTCCTAATTCTTTAAGCCAGGATTATATATAGATAGTTCTGTTTGTCCTAAATGTGGTCTACAAAGATGGGACAGAATTATGAAGTTTGTAGTTAAATGATACCATAGATATTCACCAAATAAAACAATTACTATAAAATTATTACCTGGAACAAATAGTAAAGTGAGGTAGAAAAGGAAATTAATATTTACTAATTTGTAGAATATAAGCCATCTTATATATAATATGCCAAGTTCAGATTCTCATATCTCATATCTTTATCTAAGGGCTTGAAATACCATAGGGAGATAAAGCTGCTAAATGCAGTCTGTATTTTATGGAGAGAAGATAGACAATAAGATGATTGTAAGAAATAATTACACAGGGCATTGGAAGGGAAAGGGCAATTGGAGAAAGGAAAGCACATTAAATGGGAGTTCAAAATGCACACCTGTAATCCAAGTCCTCCCAACACCAAGGAAGGCCTGCATGGGAGGATTGCAAGTTTGAGTCCTAGCTGGAAAACTTAGTGAAATCTTGCCTCAAAAAGTATGGAAGAAAGCTGTAGGTACAGCTCAATGGTAGAGTGCTCCTGGAGTCAATTCTCAATACTGTCAACCTCCCCCAAACAAACAAAAAACAAAAAATAAAAATATGGAAAGGATAGCAAAACAAACTAGATTGGTCTAAGGAAAATAAAGATAAAGAAATTTCTGTTTGACATGTGTAAGAGCACATAGATTTAGAAGACAACATTGGAGCAGAGAGATGTGGGAGCTATTTGGCTAGTTATGTAAGTGCCTGGGGAAAGACTATTCCAGAAGGGACATGGAATAGCAAAGTTCATAGGAAGGAATCTTTCTTGGCATGTTAAAATCCTGCAGGGGACTGGAGCGGGCTGGTGGTGTCTGGTGGTTGGGAGGAGAGGAAATGAGAAGGGAATCAGAGACTGTGTCTCCTGGTATATTTGTCAAGCACTGTAAGAACAGGAGGATTAATTCTAATGAAGAAGAGTAGCAAGACGTGACATGTTCAAGAGGATAGCCACGGGATAAGAACAGCACAGGAGCATCTATTCAGACTCTTGAAATAATTTAGGTGAGATTTTATGGGAACTTCAGCTGTGTAGTAGAAGTGGTATGAAATGGAACACTTGGCCTCTTTTTAAGATTGGTGCAACAGAATTTCCTGATTGGCTATATTTTGGGTAGCCATTAAAGGAGACAAAGTCATGAATGATTCTTAAGTTTATGCTCAACGAGATGGTTACACTGCTACTTACTGAGATATGGAAACAAGGTTGACAAAATCATGGCCCTAATTTTTAAATATGTCATGTTTGAGATCCCTTCTCTTAGCTATTTCAAGCAAGGAGTTGGATAGATAAGCATTGAATGCAGGAGAAAGCTATGCACTGAAGTTATAAATACTCTTAGCAGAAGGTATTTAAAGCTTGAATCTAGATGACATAGGCAAAGAGACATTATAATTTTAAAGGATGAGAAAAACATGGAGTAAGCCTTGATTCCCTCTGAAAAGAAGAGATAGAGGAAAAGACAGGGTTTTAGCAAGAGACTCAAAATAAACTACCAGCAGGGTTAAGGTAAAGCATGAAATACATACCCTATAATATCAAGATAATATTTCCAAGTAGACTTATGAGACAAATGACATTAAAAAGTGGTGAGCGTTTAATGAGTTGGGGATAGAGAATTGAACAATAGATTAAGCAGAGTGGCTATTTCTAGTGAATACATTTTTAAAAGGAGAGCACAATATTTGTTTGGGGCAGCTGTAAGGAAAAATGTGAAGAGAAGATCTGGTGTTGGCACATGATGGCAATAGCTGTGAAGAGAACTTTTACAAAACGATTCAAATAGGGAGTTACCCAGAAGAGAAGTAGGGTCAAAAGAGCTGTTTCTAAAATATTTTAAAAAACAAAAGAAAAAAGATGAAACCATCCAATTCAAAAAGAAATAGTAAGGTCATAGGGAAAGAAAACACTGTTTGGGAAGGATGACATTGAGTGGAATGAGATTTAATGAACAAGTAGAGAGAGGAATTTCGACAGAGGCCATAGAACTCACCTAAGGCATGGAAATCAACACAGCAGATGTGAGTGTAGATGCTGGGAGCTGTGGTGCGGAATTTCTGCAGAAGTCATATTCTGATTGCTTTAGTTTATAGTGAAGAAAAGAAGCAAGATCAACAACTGAAAACTAGTGGGGATGAGGAATCAAGAAAGAGGAAAAAGTTAAACACTGAGAAGAAGCCAAGACTGAACAGCCTTGTGACCCTGAAATGATCCCCAGGAGCTGTGAGGTTCACTTAAGGACATTGCTCATGAATGAACAGTTCAACCAGTTAGCAGGGCTTGTTTGCCGCTAGCCACATTGAGACACAAAATAAATAAAATGGGCAGAAGAAATTCTGACCCTTATTTCTCTAATGTTTAATGTGCCTTTTTGTCAGAACCTATATTCACTCTTCAGAACAAGGGGAAAATGACTTTTGCTTCCTCCCAGTTTAAATTTTTTGTCTCTGACAAAATATTTAATAAACCCTATAAATGATGAAGTTTGGAATAAAATGTCTCTCAGATGTTGTGTCTGTATTAGTCAAATTTCCATCACTACAACAAACACCTAAAATGTACAGTTTATTAATAGAAAATATTTATTTGACTCAAGGATTTCAAGTTTCTGGTCTGTAATTGTGGTCTTACTACTTTGGACATCACTTCATGATAGGGTCACATGACAAAACAAGCTTCTCATGTTGCAGCTAAGAAGAAAAAGAGAAAGAAACCAGGATCCCACAATCCTATTACACCTGCAATGACCTAATGAATTCCTTCCAGTACCTTCTGCTCACTGGTTCCTCTGCATTTCCAAGTAGTGCCACATTGGGAACAAACACTATATACCATGGTTTATTATACAATCAACATCCGAACTCTAGCACTGTTGTAGTCAGGGATTGTGAGAACACCTACAATCAGGACATAGCATTTATGTTATTTTATGATGGTCACCCAGAGTTAACACAAGAAAGTGCAGAAAATATGTCCACAACACTAAATACACAGGATATTTAGCGAAGGGCCTGGATCTCACAGCACTGCCCTGCATGAGTCTAGCTGAAGACCCAGAGTTCATGACAGTGCTTCCCACAAGTCCAACTGGAAGTCTAGAGCCCACGAGAAGGGCTCACGCCAGTCTGTCTTACAGACCTGCTCTGGAAAAGCCCCAAGGTCAGTGGTAGAAGCTAGAAAGTCTATGACAGCAGGGTGAAGAAGCTGTGCTGGTAGGTTGAGGATTCTATGGCTAGAGACAAGAAGTCATGCTCAAAACAAAGACCAAGGCTGCCCTGAAAATCACCACAGCCATCCCCAGAGACAAGGAGGTCCTAAGCTCCTCCAACAATAAGAATAGTCGAGTATATGCCAGAAAGCCAGTGTGATGAGTTTGTCCTGGAGATTAAAACAGCACACATCTTCTTCTCTGGATCCAGGAAGTGATGTTTGATATAAGAACCAGAGCTCCCCAAAGTGAACCACAGTCGCTCTCACCAACAAGGTCCTGAGCTCCTCCTGTGACAATTGTCAAACTCATACTGGGGAAGCTAGTCATGATTCCAGGAGAACCAACAGTCCAAACAGCAACAGAGACAGCCACAATGCCTTGCTCTTCTTCTCCATCTCTCTTTTGATGCTGGCAGCTTTCCTCAGGTGGACCATCTATACTCAGCACCATGCTGATTTAATTCAGCTAGTGTTAAGCTGGCCACTAGTTTTTAATCCATAACAAGCACCTTTCCGGTATCTCTTGTGAAAATGGCCTATTGTGTGAGGTTTGACTTATTTGGTTTGATAACAGAGAAAATGTATCTTCTTCATTTGTGTTGCTTTTCCTCTCTGCATTGTCTCTGATATCCTGGGATATCACAAGCCCAGAAGGCAACACCACCTATGTCTCACATGTGTGATGGGAAAGACAAATGGAGGGCAGCCTACACTTCGCTGCATTGAGAACTGGCCACCATGTGGGAGGCGGGAGACAAAATGACGTCTCATTTCCCCTTCAAATTTCTGTGGAATATTTTCTCTCAAGCTGCCTCATCCCAACATGGTCCGAGATTCCAAAGCAAAGGCCCAGCTATGAGATGTGTAGAGGTAGAGTCTTCTAGAGCCACTGCAGGGTTCCTCTTGGCATGAGAAGCTACTGGGAAGCCAAGGAAATCCAGGAGGACCTTGTGGTAGCGGAAAAGTATCTATAGCAGAGCTGTGCAAAGAACAGATAGGAGGTCAGGATGCAGTCAGCAAGAGCCTGTGGGGAGCTGACTCTGCCAGGGACTGTTGTTAAGGGCTGATCAAGCATAGCGAAAAAGCAGCTTGCTTGCTTCTTCTGCTGCAAATGACAGCACTCACTTGCCATGTGCAAGGAGATGCCACAATCATCAGCATGTTTTTGAGGGAGAGAGTGAGAGACATGGGAATGAAATGGTCAAGGTGTATAAAAGTGATCAATGATAAAATACTTGGAACATACATAGAAGTATTACATACTCATTTTTTCAGGAATTTTTGCCATCATACTTCAGTTTTCTTCTCTCACCCCACTGCACGTTTTCATACTGGAGAAACACAAAACTACTTACATGGTGATTTAACATCTTGGAGTTATTATTGGGACCCAATGAATGTTGAATAAGTCAGTGAATAAATGAAAACTTCCAGGAACATATAATAGAATATTCAGCAGTTTATGGTAGTCTGGAATAGAAGCACATCTATGGCCCTTCAAAATGACAGGGACTAGAAAGTATGCAGCGCATCTGAGTAACATCAAGTAGTCTGCTATTTGCATACAGTAAAGACATAACTACAGCCTTTATCCACAAACATTAGTACAGATCTAGATTCTTTCTTTTATTCTCTGTGTGAAACTGCAAGAGATAGTTAACTTGTCTGCTCCTTGGTTTGTTGAGTTTAAAATGCAAATACATTTACATCTACTTTCAAGATTCTTTAAAGGATTAAATGCTACAATTTACATGTGTCATTTAGAACCTACTAAGTCTTAACACATGCCATGGGAGAAAAGGTAAATTAAATTTGATGGAAAGCTCAGGATGAAATCAGGGAGGTCTTTGAAGCTGTGATTCATGTGTAAATACGAGGCTATGTCACAGAGAATGGCGACTTGGTGAAAGTTATGAGCAGAGAATGTTATCATTGATCTCAGTTGAAGACCTTCAGGTCATAGCTTTGTCTTAATGCTCTGCTCAACAAGATGGAATGTTTCAGTAAGGGGACATTAGGAGTTAAGGGACTTTATCACGGGCTGGGTGATTTGAGAGGGAAAGTTGGATTTTTCTCTGGATGAGATGTTGTGAGAAAGTGGGGGCAAAAGTAGATATTTTAACTATAATCTTGAAGATGAGATTAGAGGAGAACAATGTTTAAAAAGGCAAAGGGGTAGCAAACACTCAAATTAGCCAGCATTTGGGCTGTTGGTGATTCTTGTGGTTTGAAAAATGCTTGTATTTTCCTCTGTATGCACACTCAGTTACAGGGTAGACTTGATTTTGTCTTGATCCACTGTAGCTGTGATGCAAGGGTTTCACAATGAGGATCTAGGAAGCTGTGTCTGTTTCCCAGGAGAACATCTAGGCCCAGCTGTGAATTCCAGGCCAATACCCAAGACTGAGACACATGAGGGAGAATAGCTCCCAGATGGCCTGCCTTTACTCTTCGGCGTTAAGGTCGAGGACGTGTACTTATAATTTGATGAACAGGAGAGAAACCTGTATCATTTTAAATTGAATAAATAGTAATGATAACTTGAACGAGGTCTTGTGGAAGGATTATTATTCATGTAAATACTTGGAGTGCTTTCCTGTCAGAAATGGCTAAAATAGGATTCCTATGGCTATTGAGCTGGTATTCTAAGTCATGATTACCAGTTAGAATTCAACGACTCTGTGCTTTCCTTTGGGATACCCCAGCAATTGTTTTCCATTGTGCTGCTGATTTTAAATTTGGCATCATCCAAATGACCAACTTACAATCTCATTTCGTGTATTTCAATTCTTTCAAAACTCTAGTGTCCTGAAATACCAGCCTTTGCTTTGTAGAAAGGGAAGTAGGAGCAAGATGATGGAATTTTACTTCCTTACCTGATAACAATCATGGCTATTCTCCTTTTTATAGATTTTGTAAAATAAGATTTTGCTTTTTAAAATGAATTTTGCTTCCTGACTCTTTGTTGCATGTTGTTATCCAAAAATTGCCATCCCGGGCAGAGGTAATTGTACACAGTTCTGTCCGTTATTTCCTAACAGGATGTTTCTAAATGTAAATGTTTGTCCTGACTAGATTTTGACTATGGTTATAGAGAGACTTTGTTGAAAAAGAACAATGATTCAATCTCAGCATTCATAGCAACAATTATTATGATAGATTTTGCCTTATTACTCTCCTAGCGTTCTCCATTATTAAACAGGATGGATTAAATGAAGAAATGATCACAGCAAGGGGAATGGTATTCAGTAGTATTTCCTTTGTATGTTTGTTGGTCTAGCTCAAAACTTGTATTTTTATCTCTTAGAAGACAGAGTCAAGCAGAATTCTTCAGCTGTTTACAATGAAACTATTATGCTATGCTTCATGATTTCACATTGCCAGTATTTATCACAAGAAATACATTCATAACTTTTGTGCAGAAGCAAGGCAGTTATCCTACCAGCAGTCCAAAGGCTACCTCTGTGCAGCTGAATTATGCGTCTGTTTCTAGGGGTATATTCTAAGTAGCATGTTGCTTTAGAATATTTATTATTATTCTTTATTATCATCAGATTGCATATATCCAAAACATAGCTGAACCACATTCTTCTTACATCACACATTAGTTTTCCTTGTATGACTATGCTAGGACGTTTTCACTCACTTTTGGGAACATACAATTCTCTTTCACTAGATCCAGGGATTTTCTATCTATCGACACTAACGTCCACAGGTACGGCCGCTGTCTAGCTTAAAAAGGGGATAATGTTTAATATAACCTATCCTCTTGTATGTTGTAAATCACCTCTAGATTACAGGACTAAATACAATGGCAGTGCTATGTACATTGTCATTATACTATACAATCATCATATTGATTTAGAAAACAATTGCATAATGGTCTGTACATTTTCAGTATGGATATCACAATTTTTTCTGAATATTTTCAATTTACATTAAGTTAAATTCAAAGGTGTAGAATGCATGGAACAAGAGGGGCTACTGTTTTATACAGTGAAAAAACACTCATCTCCATGGTAAATTCTTTCACGAATTTGGTAGAGTCCCTGAATAAAAATTAAATTACTGATGCATATGAGTTTGTCTGTGATCATCAACTTTGTATTCCTGATAAAACTGATCACCAACATAAAGGTAAAATAAGTAATGGGCCACCAATATCATCCATTTTCTTGTTGGTCATTGTTTTCTAACCTTTTTTCCCCTTGATGTTATATTACAGTACATTTTTTGCCTAATCTTTTTCTTCTCAAAACTGTATTTCTCCATAAAAATTATTATCTTTTTAATCTATTCAGAATTTAGATCTCATACTTTTAAATGGACATGACTGCAGACAGCAATTTCTTTCCTGAGTCGTTACAGATAATTTATGCCCATAATCACTTAATCATCCATAAGGCTAGCATTTGCACCTTGATCCTCTGCTCCTGTTCAGATCTTTGCTTTTCTTATTAAAACTCCAATCATGGTCTTCCAGCCCCCAAACTCCACTTCAAAAATCATAGTTCTTGCACATTAGCAATGAAGAAGCAACACTTTTTGGAATCCAGGTCTGTTGTTTCACAGCTTGTTAGGTAAGGGAAGGCCATTTTCTTTGGAGGTGTAAAGCAATTATGTCCCAAGAATCCAGGAGTGATAAAACCTATATTAGAACCAGAGTAAAAATGCCTTCTAATCAAGACAGTGTGTGTGTATTTGTATGTGTGTGCACGTGTACACACGCATGTCTGTGTGTGACGGCTGCTGGCTTCAAGAACAGTCAAATATGAATTGATCACAGATCAAAGATAGACAATCCAACCAAATTTCATCTCTGAATAGTTTGAATAGTTCATAGAAATTACTCAAATGCAGTTCTTACAAATGGCAGATGGATGAGTGTTAGCTTCTCAGCTTCTCTAGAACAAAGTGTTGAGAATTTGGAAACAACAGCCTCGAGAGAAATCAAAGAGATTCCAAACGACACAAGATCCACAGAGGAACTGACAGAGAAGAAAAAAGCAGGAATCACAGATACTGGAGAAATAACTCACAACCACAGACAAGAGGTGACGCAGTGTCGCTGGAGCAGCTCTGTAAATGACCTGGTAGACGGAGAGCCAGCAAAAGCAACCTTGCTCTTCACTGGGAGATGGAGACCTGACCTGGATTGGGAGAGACTTATTCAGTCAGAGGTAGCAATGAGAACAAGAGACACTTTCCAAGCAGCCCATCCCACAGTCTTCAGTTGATGAATGAGCTAGAACAATGGCACCCTGCACCCAGTTGCAAAGTAGCAGCTGGTGGGACTGTCATTTTATTGTGAAGTGCTCCAGGGACTGAGCTCCAGCTTCACTGCCAATGTCCAAGAGTGGCCATCAATGAGGGAAGGGTCATCCGGTCACAGTAGACAGTTCCCTGTTAGTAGGAGCTGGGACCCAGGCTCAATTTAGGTGAATGTCAAAACCCAGCTTAGCCCTAACTACAAAGGACTAGCAACAGCCCTCTGCTATGCAATTGTGGAACAACGGCACTACCACCCTCCACCCTTGGTCCAGAGGCACAAGCAAGCAAGCTAGTAGCCTTGGGCAGGATGAAGTACCACCACTTACCCTGGGAACAGCTGACAAATTACCTTGGCTACTGTGGATCAGGGCACTATTCCTGGCCTACCACCAGCTCATGTTACAGGAGTCAGTGGTGTGGTCAAGATCGCCCCACATTCAGAAGTAATCCTACTGCAGACCTGGTTGAACTATTCAGTGCTGATACTGGCTCTGACAAGGGAATGAACACCAAACTAGGGGGAACCAGGGAATTTTTTTTAAAATGGCTTTTTCTATTTTTATTTTTAATTTAAAAAAAATGTTTGGGAGAGAGGTTTGTAGGTTTTAACTTTTGCTGTTTTGTTTGTTTTCTCTGTCCTGCTTCCTTCTTTCCTCACTGGTCTTTCTGTATTCTTTGATACTTACAGGTGAATGCATACTGTCTCTAGTAGTTTTGTTTTGTGATAAAATTATTTTGCTTTCACCTGCACTCTTGCTCTCTTGTCCTTGCTCTTCATCTTCCCAAAGTTTGGGTGATCATCTGTAATATTTTTGCTTTGTTTCTACTATATTTCTCTTCAGTTATAATTCTGTTTTGTCTCCAATTCCTCTTATATTCCCCTTCCTTACAGGATAATATCTCCTTCCCTAGGGGACACAAATTTGCTTAAAAATTCTTGCTTTATAAGGATGTTGTTACATAACTATAGATCTCACGCTTATGGTTAAAGATCAGAATTAGCATTTACCACAGATTATCCGTTTCTAGCTGTACTTGATGATATTTTTATTGCTAATTGTACTATCTTAGACAAGATGCCATACTTGTAATCAGTTACTCAAACTTTTATGATGGCACTGTGATTTTGGGGTCATAATCATCCCAATAGCCCAGTACCAGAGGACTTGGTTCTGAGCCAAATAGACAGCAACACATCATCTGTAAGAAAGTGGGAAGATAGGATTTTGGAACAAGATACAAAGACCACAACAAGGTCCTTCTAGAAGACATTGTAGAGGAATAGATATTTCCTAAGGTAGCCTTGACAACACTAATAAACCTGCCTAACATAAGAAAAATATAAACAAGTTAAAATTTAAAAATAGAAAATGATAGGACACAGAAGCAAAAGGAAATCACACACTTCAAGCTCACCAAGGATAAATCCACAGGTCAAGAACATAGAAGAAATCAGAAGTTAAACACCAGAATGTACTGGAATAATTATATATATATATATATATATATATATATATATATATATTACACACACACACACACACACACACACACACGAGACTGTAGAAGGAATTGAAACAGAAATAGTCTCACAGGTTAAAAAGAAAAGACTGCCATAATGAAGGGCTTACTCAGCAAATCTTGAGTAGATACAGACAAAAATTTAGAGGAGCATAGAAAAATAATGGAAACCATGATTGCCTAATATAGCAAAGAAATGGAACCCATGAAACAGATTCAGATATCCAGGAAATTAAAATCAAAAGTATGCAAAACCATATAAAAAATAAAGATAGAATACCAGATCTACAAAACAGGATCAGTATAGTGGTTAATGAATACAAAAAGAAAGACTACTGCTGTATTCAGGGTTTGCAAGGGAAAAGATATAATATAGGGTACATAATTTATAGGACTGTTT
>PVJX010013659.1:0-46821 GCA_004027295.1 Dolichotis patagonum | reverse complement strand
ATTTAATAAATTATCTTACATGTCTTATATTTTTTGGCCTGTTAGTATGGTATTTAATCTATATATATGATAATTAACTTTATAAAGTCTTTCAAGTTAAATAAATGAATCTGATGCTGGCAAAATAAATGAGGAGTAAATGGCAGGGGAAAAAAGAATTGAAAGGTGTTGTGTACAAGTACCATACTCTAAATGAAAATAATCATTTTCTACTGCCAAAATGCACTAATGAAAGTCTAAAAAACTAAAAAAAAAATTAAAACTATTATTTTTCTCATTAAATAACTATTAAAATACAAAAATAAGATAAATGAGAAAGTTCTGATTTATATAACTTTGTTATCTCCAATCAAGATTCTAAACTCATTCTCAGGAATGTTTTAATTCAAAAATGTTTTAAGTACTCTACCACTATCTCTATATGCTCTGAAATATGTTTTATTTATATATTTATAAGATGACAACATTTTTGTGTGATATCCTGTTATTGAAATTATATTATCATATTTTAGTGACCTTATTTTTTAAATTTAAGTTGTTTTAAGTGTTTTATATTAATACTAACACTTTTACTTATTTAAAATTCATTAAAATTAATAATTGCAAACCATTAAATATAAATAAATCATTAAAATCACACAAACAATAACTTTATGTTGTGCTAATAATACTGTTTTGTTTTTATTGTTTAACATGATACTGGATTTTAAAATGAATTTGCTTTCTTTAAAAACTTTTGGATGATTCTATTTTTTGGTGAATTTTTATGTTCATTAAATTGAGATAATAAAGTTCTTAAATCAATTAGTCATTAAAGGAAGGGGAATTTTTACAACCTGTCTGGAAATGTTACTCTAGTACATATTTTTACATACAGTTAACATATGTTAAATATATTTCACATGTGTTAACATGGGTGCTATTTGAAATATTATTACTTTGCAATGTCAGAGTATTTTTGGATAGATAGAACTTGAGCTAGTAAATTACAATTCCTTTATAGATATGAGAATTCTTGTATCAATCAAAGTGTGTTTCTTCAGTGTCCAACTGTTATTTCACTTCAAGTAGAAAAAGCATCTATTTTCTTTTCTTCTTCAAAATATTTATTCACAGCCACCATCAGGGCACTTGGTTTCTGTGAGCAGCCAGCATGGGCCAGGAGAAACAGCCAGACACAGCCTGTGCATCTGTAGGCTGCCACTGGAGAAGCTTGCTTCCCTCAGGTAACCAGCATGGGTTGGGAGAATCAGACAGACTACTCCTGCATGCCTCTTGCCATCCTGGGAGTCCCAGTGTGGCCACACATGTGAAGAGAAGAACCAGCCCTGCCATTGCATTTCCATAGCAACCGGGAAGCTCCAGTGCAGCGGCATGGGTCTGAAGAAGCCCACCTCATGGCCACTGCCACTCTGGGAATCCAAATTCAGAGAAACCTAGGTTCCCATCCCATTCCCCTATATCATGGAGGGCCAGGCAACACAGGAAGGGCTTGGAGCCCCATAGCCAGCTTGTGCAGTGAACGCAGAAAAACGTTAAGACACAGGAGCAAAAGGCGATCTCAGACCTCCAGCCCTCAAGAACAAATCTGGGAGACACAGACATGGAAGACAATGGAAGTCACACATCTGAAATTTCTGAAAGCATAGCAACTGAAGTAAAAAAAAAACAAAAAAAAAACTATGAAAGTAATCAGATCAAAATAATATCTCAGGTAAAAGAAGGGATCACAAACGTAATGAAAGAATTGCTGAACATATCTAGAAAAGACAGATTAAAAAGAAGAACTTAGAAAAATGATGGAAACTTTGAATGAACATTATAGATATGTATTACATTGCATCAAAGATTCAGAAAGATGTCCAAGAAATTAAAAACTCCATTGAAACCTGGCAAAACCACTTGAAAAAACTGAACATGTTGGGGCAAAATAATGAACTTATAGATATTTCACGATCAACTGGAAGACTCTGAACAAGTTGCTGTTCTTCTGTGTCTGGTAAATTCAATTGACCTTGACAATGTCAGAGCAATTGTCTATATCTTAAGGCACCTTGGGCTGACCTGTGCTCATTCAATAAAAGCTCTCTCGGAATATTCCTATATTATGGTAATGCCCTTAAGTCTACTCATTCTGTACATTCCTATATTACACTAATGTTCTTAACCACTCTCATTAAGTCACGGCTCTCTCTGGAACAATTCCTATATTTAGATAATGCTCTTAAGTATATTCATTCTGTAAGAGCCTCTTCCCTTGCTTCCTGAAATGTTTCTATTGTCTCAGGTCTATCCTGTCTGTCAATATATGATCCAATGTATGTAACCAATGAGATAATATTTTGTCACTTGCTTTGTACCTCCCACTTCTAATGTGACATAGGCTACACTCCTATGAGATGGGGGCGACATTGCTATTGTGGAATGATCTCAAAACAGCATTAAATGCTGCCTTCTCATCTCCTTTATGCAAGTCTTCCTTGTGGATTAGTTTGGCTTAGCCTAGCTTGGAAAGTTTTCTGCAACAAAGACAGATATTCAGACCTTGAAGACAGTATTTCAGCTAGTGACAGTGAAAGGAAAGACTTCTTAAAAATAACAAGAAACCAGGAAGTAACAATTCAACATCCGAAAGATGATACAAAGAAAATTTATTTATTTATTTATTTATTTATTTATTTATTTATTTATTTATCGGTACTGGGGATTGAACTCATGACTGGATGCTTGCAAGGCAGCCACTTATGCTGCTGAGCTAAATCCCCAACCCCTAGAAAAATAACTTAATAGTGATACATGTCAGCAAAAAAGCAAGAGTCAGCACACATCCCATATTTACAGATTTAATGGCAGAATACTTCCCAAACATAGGAAAAGGACCTGGCATTCAGATAAGTGAGGCAAATAGAACTCCAGCTAGTCATAAACAAAATAAATCTATACCTAGACATTTAATAATCAAAAGTCCAGAAATTCAACACAAGAACAGAATATTAAAATCTTTTAGAGAAAAGAAATAGATCACCTATAAAGGAAAATGTAGCAGAGTCATGACATACCTCTCAACACAAACCATCAAATCAAGAAGAGCTTGGAGTGAAGTGTTTCAAGTCCTGAAAGTAAACAACTTCCAATCAGATTAATCTATCCTGTAAAACTATCTTTCAAAATTAATGAAGAAATAACATACTTCCATGATGAGGAACAACTGAAGGGATTCATGACCACCAAACCAATCTTGCAAAGAGTGCTGAAGGATGTTCTAGAGAGAGATAAAGATTACACAGTTCCAGAAATAGCAACAGCATGTGATCCCTGAGCAGGGAAGACACTTAAATAGAGGGGGAAAGTAGGGAACCAATGGCTGGAGGGTAGCATGGCAGAGATGAATCAGTGCATGTTGGCTATAACCATTAATGTAGATGACCTTAATTCACCAATAAAAAGAAACACAGGGAGAGAGGATCTAGATACAAGATTCATTGATATGGTGTATGTAAGAAACACATTTAAATCAAAAGAAAATAAACAGACTGAAAGTCAAAGGAGACAAAAATGTTCCATGCAACAATAAACCAGAAAAAAAGAGGTGTACTTTGCCTATCAACCACATAATGAATGAAAAATATATGATATTTTTATATAACGGAAAGCTATTTAGCTATAAAGAAGGATAATCTCAGGGCTCTTGTAGGTAAATGAGTATGATTTGAGATTATGCTAGTGGGTGAAATGGTTCAGACTCACAAAGGTGACCATTAGGTTATCTTCCTAGCATAAAATCTGAAGGAGTTAGTGGGGCCAACATAGATATTGTGAAAGTGATAGGGAGGAAATATCTAAAAAGTGAAGTTTGTAGCCACTGTTAATTTCCTATTATCTTGATTTGAACTCCTGTATTGTTTACATTGTTTGGTTTAGTTTTATTCTGTCTTGTGTTGCTTGATTTTTATTATGTCTAATGGTACAGTCAGCTATTTTGAAGATAAGATATATTATGGTAACTATAGTTGATTTCCTACTATCTGGCTTTGAAGACCTGTAACACTTTCATTATTTGTTTCAATTGGTTTTATTCTGCTTTTTTCATTTGATTTTATTATGCCCGATGGCATGAAGTGCTATTTTGAAGAAAACAAGAGGTCTTATGGTAGCCATTGTTGATTTTCAATTATCTTGTTTTGAAGTTCTGTATCACTTTCATTGTTCTGTTCTGATTGCATTTATTCTTTTTAATTTTGTTTGGTTTCATTCTCTTTTAAAAATGTTTATTCACTTTTGTTGACTAGGATATGTACCTAGGATCTCTGAAAATCCAATGTCAAGATAAGGATTAGTTTCCTCATATTTGGCACTGAGACTTTGCTGTTTGGATTATTTCTCTAAGTTTCCAAACTAAAATTGCTGACTCTTCTATTATAACCTCATCAATCCTTACTTTCCTATGTCAAATTATTCATTTTTTGTCATATTTTCTTCATGTAGAATACAATCTTCATGAAGAAAGTATCTTTCTTTTATGTGTAATGATAGCTCCAGCTGTTAGAATGAGGCTTAACTCAGACACTTCAATATTGTTATACAAGTCTTTTCTGACATTTTGGTAATGCAAGATGCATTTTCCTTTCATGCACCTTTTAATAATCTACTAAGAATTCTCTCCACTCATTATTTCCTTTTAACTCTTACATTTGTTTCTTATTAGAAATGCTTTGCCCTTGAGTGTGTACTGTCTGAACTTTTTCATTCTTTCTGTCCCTTTGTTTTTCAGCTTGGTGACTTCGAAGGTTATGTCAGTGCTAGGGTTTTACTTTCATTATATTTTCATTACTAAGAATTTTATCTTATGTTTGAGGATTCATGTTTTCTGTGTTGTTTTTCCTTATATTTTGGACATTTTCAAATAAATCTGAAATACTGCATAGGATATATTTTCTATTTAACTATTCCTCCCTAAATTTTCTGATGCTTTTAGGTTAATTCTTGTACTTCTTTTAATTTTGTTCCTACCCTTTTGTAGCCGTTTGAAGACTTTTTGTTGATTCTTATTTGTGAATGAAAGATACAGGTGAGCATTCCCTTCCTCTCTTTCAGGTAAATTTATTTTCCTTATAGAATCTTCTGACTGTGATGGATGAATATGAGGATTGTGTACATATGTGAGCTGTGTGGACAGGCAACATTCACTTCAGTGCAAAATTCCTGTTCCTCAACATGTTTCCTCTATGCTCATGAAAGTTTATTTTGTGTCCTACCATCTTCTTCTGGAACTTTGTCCAAACTCAGGTTGCTTTTTACTGTGTCAGATGTGTTTTAGTGTTGGGAGACAGTAAGGTTTCTGCTAATCTCTCTGGGTGTGTGCTGTTGATGATGGTGATGATAGTCTATCTGTCTAGTTGTTACAAATATAGTCACTGATGGTGTCCTATATCACATTCAAATGCCATGTGCATCACTCAGGTTTGAAGGCTTTCTGAAACTCAACGGAGAAAAAAACCATTCCAGGCAAACTCAGATCTGCTTCTTTTTGCAATTGTTCTCAGCATCTTTAGCTACCTAAATATCGGGGTTATTGTGGCTATGCCAAAGCTGATTCTCCTCAATTCACATGTACAGTTTCAATCTTGATGTGCTTTTTGGGAGAAAGTGATAAATATTTTTACCCAAGTTGAATCTTAATATGCTATGAGTAATATTTTACATAAAATAATTTGCTTATATGAATAAGAACAAAGTAGGTGGTATTGTCTTACCTATACTATGGACATTATTAATTATCAAGTGACTGCTTGGAGGAAGAAGAAGGTAAGTGATCAGTTCTCATTACATAGGTCCTTCAATGTAGCCAAGTTCTGGTGAGGTATAATTTGTTTTTCACTTCTGACATTTTATCATAATCTGGAATCTTCATATCTCTAAATAATTTATTTCCACTTATTCACTGTTGATATAAGAGTTGGTGTTATTTTCTGAAGTCAGTTGTCTTATATAGTTCTTGTGATAGTCTGTGGTCTTGGTTACTGGCAATTGCTGGGAACTAGGTTGAAAACATTGTATTTGATACTGTTTCCACAAATTTTATGCTTCATTTGGTCTGTAGAAAAATGAACACAAGCTTTTCAAATAGCCATATCTTGCTCGAATGTGTTTTTATAGCCCAACTCTAAAGCTCTAACTAAACTCTAAAGCTCTCTAGTTCTTTGGCTCACCATCAAGAGTAGTGCTGTGAGCAGCAATTCCATAATGTAGTATTGCCTTTGTTATTTTATGACAATCTGCAGGCACTCAGGAGAACTGGATGGGCATCCATATACCTCTACCACATAATGCAAATTTCCTTGAACTACAAGGCAGCATTTGTCTTAGTAGTAACATGAAGGTGAACACTGAGTGCTATAGAAATGCAGGTGATTTATGATCCATGGGAAATGATTCTGCCCCACCGGCTGGTTAAGTGTGGGGCTTTATCAGCTATAAAGCATAAATCTACTGTCTACTAGGCTGTTCGGCTTTATTACTATTTTCTAACTTGAGAATTTTCCTGTTGGGGATAGAACTACCTTGTCTGGTCATTTATTACTCATGTTTAAAGCTTTGTTATAGCACGAGTCTGCATACAGTAGTATTAGAATTTCCTAGTTGGATGTGGAATAACTTGGGTCAGTACTTACAGCTTCTTTTACTTTTTTCTTTATGGTTTAGGAAGGGAGGCTAGTGGTAAAAAATAAGAATATCAAAACAAAAGTTAAGGTCATAAAGAGTTCAATTCTGAGAAACAGGGGACATAATGCAAAGAGAAACCAAGGTACATTTGGTAATGAGGAGAAACAAATCAGCCTTTTTGTTGGTGACAGAGGAAAAGCAAAGAAGCAAAAAAGGAGCTTTCAGTGCTATATATTTACTCTTAAAGGCTGTGTGTGAAATACTGGACATGAACATATAATAGTTAAATCTACTTCTGCGTGTTGTTAGTGTTTTTGTCTATCTGATTATTTTTACTCAGGATATATTCCTGCTATTTCTTTTATTCTAATTATACATTTTGTCATTATTGCTGTTATTCTGTTGATGTCTTGATTGTTGTTATTTGTTCAACAAAGAAAGGAAAAATATTTTTCCTTCTTTAAATTTTCAATTTACAAGTATGTGATGTGAGTGTCCCTAAGTTTGTATATAATATAGATACTGAGGACTTTTCAAATTGACATTTTCAATATTGTGGAGTCTAGTATACACATATTATAACTTACAGTTTGTTGTTTGATTTTTGCATAGCAACTGTTAGCTTTAACCAGAAATAACCTCGAAATGAGTGAATCAAAATGTAGTTGTTAACCATTACTATCAAAATAAAAGAGATTTTTCAGATCTCACATGTTGTAACCAAAGGTAGCAAGAAAATATTCCAGTAGCAAATTCTGCTGCCCTGATGCCTATATTCTAACTTAAACAAGTTGAAACTAAGATCTCATAAATTATGAGAAGCATTTTTAGTACTGTTAGCATCTATCTGGGGAATGTTATTATATAACTTGATTATATAACTGTAAGTAATGTTTGAATGTAATTTAGTGGCAGCAAAATTAAATATGAATTATTTTTTATTCCAAGTATGCTTTATCTTTTAAATTTAAAAACACTACAATAAATTAATTACTTAATCATAAGCAGTGGTTAAGGTATATATTCAAGAACATTTTTTTCACACATACATTGTCAGCATTTTAAAATTATAGAAAAATAAATCAAGTTTAAAAGCTTGATAAAACATTTCTTAATATAGTGAAAGTTCATTATATGTTATGTTTTAAATATTTACTATTAAATAAAACATCATGTGAGATTTTTCAGAAGTAATTATTAAGAAAAAAGGAATCAATTTCTTAAGCCTCATACCTGATCAAGATTATGTACTCCAGTTGTCAGAAGTGTAAGTCTTGAAAATGCACAGGAAAGACACATTATTTTCATGAGGAGGTGACTCAAGTATATGAAGTGAGAGATGAGCTTCCGTATGATTAAAATTAGTAGGAATTTCCATTGTATTAACTTTATTTCACTTGGGTTGGTAAAATAGTACCATTTTTCAACATGGGTCTATATGGCATTGATCAGCTGATTAAGGAGAAAGGTTGTTGCCTTCCCCTAACGATTCACATGCTGAGACATTGTGAGCCAGACCATCAGACATAACTCTGGACCAAAGATGCAACCTGGGGATCTTGAATCCCATGCAGTTCTCACTGAAGAATGAAAAGGTCACTTGTTTTGTTATGTGCTTTAGTGTTTGGCTAACATTCAAAGTTCACACATCAGATATCGAGTTGAAGTGTTTATTTTCTCAGCAAAAACAACAAAAACTTTCTTGGAACTGGAATCCAAGGAACAAAGTCCAAACTCTACTTCAGACTTTTTTCTCACATGATATGACTAATTGCCTCACATAATTAATTAAAACCTTTGAAGTCACAACAAAAATATGGAATTGCTTTGTTTCCTATCATTATTACATTGAGAAGCATTTCAAGGTTAGCAATCCTAATGCTGTGGAAAACTGCAGAAGTGTTATTTCTGGAGAGATGAGAATATAATGTGATGTAAACAAGTTTTAACATGTTTAAGGTAGAAAATATGCATCAGAGCAGCAGAATTTACTAATGGAATGTTTTCTCGCTAATATTATCTCCAGGGCCTGAATATTTCTGGATGATATGTAAGTTGATCTTTCCAAACTAATATAGCTGAATAATGTGTCAGGAAGAAGGGCAGTGTTGTTCAAGTTGAACTGGTTATGGCTTTTATAATTCAGTACATGGAGGAAAAAACACGTTATTTATGAAGACAGATGTGAGTGCACACGGCACTGAATTCACTAGAAGTTTTATAATAATTTAAATCACACCTTTTGCTACAGTTTAGAGTCTAAATATGTATTGGGTTTCTGAGAGTTGTTCTCCAAGGACTGATGCAAGTATAAACCTTGGTTGAGAGGAGCAATCATTGCACACAATTCCTGTGCTTCTGTGATGAAACTTGCTGTGTTCTTCACCATCTAAGCATTGTGCAAGAGATACAGTGGTTGTATCTGCTACATTCATATGTTTAATTGGTGTATCATTTTTCTATAGATCTGTTACATACAATGGTATAAACATACCATCAGCTATCCCTGCAGCTCACAGTCTGAAGTGAAAGTGGAGCAGAATTATTAGCAAAGCTACAGACTTCTGATGTTGCTGCCAATTATACTTTTAATGAACTTCAATATAGTGTTAGAAATGTAATTTTAAGTGCACTTGTTATTCTAATTCTTTATAATTTGATTCATAATTTCAGGTTCATAATGTTCTTTTTCCCACTCTCAGTAATAACATTTATTTTACCAGTAGCTTTATTTAGTAATAATCATTCAAAATTAAATAGCATTATTATCCCTCTTCTCATGCTACATTTTTAGAATCTTGCCACTGAGACAGCAATTATAAGTTTCCATTCACTTGAGTGCAAGGTCAATGGATAGGGCAGTAATATTTTTCTGTTCTTTTATTTTTCCCAGTAATAATCTCTGTTTTTCACTACTGAAGTGTTTTTGAAATTCCCCATGTCCCATCCAAATGGGAGCTCACATAAAGCTCCAGTTGCCAAGCTCGGTCCTTCCAACTTCATTTTCTCATATGCAAAGTCTAGTTTGTTGCTTTCTCTTCTCACTTTTTCATGGATATAATATTTTTTTTCTTTTTTTCTCTTTTATTTGTGAGGGTCTTGCTATGTAGTCCAGGCTGACTTTAAACTCACTATGTAGCCCACACTGGCCTTAAACTCACAGTGATCCTCCTACCTCAGCCTCCCAAGGATTACAGGAATGTGCCACCATGCTCAATCGTATGGATGCAATTTTAACTACTGAGGTTAGAGAAAAAGAACAGAAACCATATATATAAAACAATTGAGATCAATATGCTAAAGAGGTATCTGTGCTCTTATATTAACTATAGAACTGTTCACAATGAAGCTAAGCATTCATCAATGAGTGAATGGATAAAGAAAATCTAGCATATATGTGTATAAAAGTAACATATCAATTTTAAAAGAAGGGAATCCTGTCATTTGTTACATTAATGGAATTGTTGAATATTGTGCTAAATGAGATAAATCAGGCACAGAAAGATAAGCATTGTGTGGTCTTACTCATATGTACTTACTCATACTCCAATGTAGAATCTTAAAATGTTAATTGTACCTGAGCGCCTAAAGACAACAGGAACAACAATTACACACAGAAAGAAAAAGGGTAACAGGGCTCTTCCCTAGGGAATGCTTTTTAAATTACAGTGCTACAATCACAAAGGACAATGAAGGTCCTTACCAGCTTCCAGATTTAGGAAACAGCAAGGATACAGCTGAGGAGTAAACATTCCTCACACTCCCTTTCCTCACTTAGGGACCTTTTTGTTTTCATAGGAAGTTAGTGGATGTGAGTTTTTAAATGTATCTTTAATTGAAAAATAGTGTTTTGTGTATTTATGTGGTACAATGTGAGGCTCTGGTGTATGTGCACATTATAGAAAGCTTTCATCACCTAATTATGATATCCACTAGTTACCCAATCATAAAGAGCCTGGGAAAGAGGGATGGAGAAAAGAGAGGCTGATTAAGTAGTACACAGTTCCAGTTATTAATTTTGATGTTTAACATTACGTGATCACTATAATTACTAGCGATGTATTCTGCATTTTAAAATTAATTTCAATTTCAATCTAAAATAGAATTCAATATTCTCACTACACACATCACACCCACACACCCACACACACACACGTGATCATACACACGCATTCACAAGGCAAATGCTGAAGGAAGACAAGAGTGCAATGAATGCTTGCTACTCACCTATGTCCTTGCTCTTTCCTGAGTTGGAAATGTCCAAAGTATCTTCACTGACCCTTGAGATTCTTGCACCACAATGTAAAAAGTGCATCTTTGGAAGAGCCATTTTCCCCTTCTTTCTGTGGTATAATGGTTTCTGCTGCTGTTTTCTGGATATCAGAGGGTGTGAACTTGTGCTCTGTTTCTAGTGACTTCCTCATATGCCTTGCAATGACAAGTGCTCAGTAAATATTTTGTGAGCTCTTCAAATTTAACTGTAGCTTCAAGTTATACACTACATCTGTGTGTCATATAGCCAGTTCATGAAAGACAAATATAATCCTCAAAATCAAATATTCATGATGTTTTAAATATTCAGAAGTATCTTTGGTAAGTATAATTTATGATAAGCCAATGTTTGAAAATAATTAATTGGCTAGCTAAGGAATTGAAAGAGAAAAGTATTGGGAAGTGATTGAAGAGATTTTGAGTTGATTGAGATTTTAATTTATATACAGAAGGAATGTTAGGTAGGCTGGTTGATAAAATAATACAAGTTTTTAAAGTGGTCTAAATTATACTTCTTTTCCCAACAACATTTTTTTCCAGATGGTGTACTACTATGTTTACCAACTGGCTTCAAAATCACAGCCCTGTAGACTCGGCCTTCAGAATAGCTGGAATTGTGGCCATGGACCACCGTGTCCGGTCGACATGCTTTTTAAAAAAAAAAATGTCTTTAGTATTTCCTATTATCACTTTTTAAACTTTGATTATTTATACAATCATTCATCTGTGCCCATTTTTTGAATTACCCCAGAATGGTAATCTATATGTTTGAACTGGTACGGTGACTTTTATGATAACCATCTCTTCCACCTTATGACATAAAGGATTTTTGAGCTTTCAATAATTCTGAATAGAACTGTAGTTATGATTCATGTACAGTTGATGTAAATATCAATTTTTAATGGAAGAAATCTAATATTCCATCATTAATGACATAGAGACCAATAGTTAAAAGCTGCAGTAGATAAATTTAAATTGAAAAATATTTATCATGCTTCACAGATTGAATTCTCATAATAGGTAATAACAGGATGGCAAGACATATTGGCATATTTTTATCCATGAGAAGATATATGTTTTTCTTGGTATAACATTGATTCTCCAATTACTTTTAGTCACTATGTATAACAGAGTCAATGAATCTTGATATTGACCTTAATAGTAATCAATTTCTCCTTCATATTGGCAAAGTCATAAATCATAGTTACATGACACACTGGTGTTACTGTTTTCTAATTTCCCATGACATTCTGAGATCAATACTTTCCTATTTACTAAATGAAGAAAACAGTTGATTCTGATAACTCATTTGCAGTACATAGCATTTTAAAATTAAGAATCTGATAGGATAACTTTTAAACTCCTAAAAGACATTGCAAGGTAGGATATGATCAAGGGAACTCATGCTCCTGACACCTTTGAATCTTAAATAACATGATTCATAATTGATGATTGATGCACATTTTTATTTCTAAGCGTGAACGCTACATAAACAAATAAGTAGTTACATTATTTTATTCAGAGACACGCCACTTAAAGCAATATTATAAATGCAAAATACTTGCAATTGAATTAAGCAATTTAACCTGAGCCATAAAATTAGTTGCTGGAATATAGAGTTAGAAGATAATTGCCAGATTTCAGCATCAGTATGTACCATTCTCTAAAACTTTAAAAGTGTTATGACAGTATTTAAAATATAAAAAGCTGTACCTAGATAAAATTGACTCATCAAAGGAAGCATACAGCAAAGAGACTACAGAATGGGTCTGGAGAATTAACAAGGCCTGTGCTTTCCGCCTAAATCATTGTTACACACTAATTAGTGCTGTGCTCTGATTTGAGGCTTTAAATTTGTTCCTTTGAAGATTTTCTTAAAATTATATTCAAAGGAAAGACTCTTCTTTAATAAAACTGTATAATTCTCTGTTCACTTGGGAAACATAGCTTTCCAACATAATAGTGCTGAAAACCAGGAGCTGACTTCTAATAGAGGTGCTAATTATTAACACTCTAGCATCAGCACAATACTGCATCTTCTCAGATGGAAATAAAATAACAGCGCACAAATATTTCTCCTCTATTCCAATAAGTACTTGAAAAATTCAATAATGTTTATTAAACACATAAATGTGAATATTAAAAATAAAGATTTTCCCCCTGTGATTTATTATGTACTGTCTGAAAAGCAAAGCTAAAGGAAAGCATCATTATATGGCATAAAAGGAATTTTTTGGCTGTTAATTATAATGTAAATTTATCATTATACCAGGGGAAAAGAATGACTTCATATTTAAAATCATCGGGCACTGCTTTATCACTCAGAATATAGATGCATTAACCTTCAATAATTCACAAGGTACAATATGGACAAGGATAATATAAAATGATGAGATGCCCTAAAATGATTTAAGAGAATATTCTAGTAATGGTCTGTTATAAATGAGAACTTGACAGAAAAAGAGAGGGCATTTCACATTGTTTCTGAAAGACAGAATGGTTAATAGGAAAATCACACCATCTTTAATGCCACAATCTGAAATATACCTTATTTACTGTGTTTTTCTGTCAGTTTTTTCAGTGATATTGGATGTAATCCAGCCCTAAGTACAACAAGTTATCATTGCTGAGTTTGGAAAGGAAGAAGCTATCCTGGGCATCAAAATGATAGACCTTTTAAGATATTAACTCTGTGTGTCCTTGGGAAAGTAACTTTACCTCTCCAGGGCTGGATTTCCTCCCCTGCACTGTGAGAAATATGAGCTAATTTTCTAATGTTTATGATTCACGCAATGAAAACCATGACAGGGTTTACCTTGAAAATGTGGCAGCTGCAGTGTGGGTGGGTGATTTTGTATTGTGTAGAACTGAACTGGAAATATATGACACTTTCCAGGTTTCTTTGTCTGTAGTGTTTGAATGAGGACAGGCTGCAGGAGATGTCCTTGTGAGACTGGGGAAAGGAAAGTGAAGCAAACAAACAAAATTTTATTTTCAAAAGTCGATACTAAGGTGCAAAGACCCAGTGTGTTCTCTTTCCCCTGCTCCATGATCAGCTTTCTGCTGCCCAACTCCACATTTAGATGTGAACTCAGAGACACAAGCCACGAGGAACCCACACTCCTGCCAGCTTTCTGGTTCCACCTGAGCAAATTTCTGCAAGGTCAGATTATATCTATGGACACCAGGGCCGTTTATGACTGTTTCCTCTGATCCACTCTGATCTTTAATTTTTTTGAATATTGTATAAAACCAATTTTTATAGATTCCTGATTGCCTAATACTCACAATAGTCTTGCTTTCATGCTGGAACCCTGGGTGATGTAGATGGCAGGGAGGAATGGTGGAGCTGCCTTATGAACCTTTAAAAGGTTCATAGACATTGGATATATTAATAATTGAGAAAACATAAAGAAGAAAATGTATTTAATTTCATAAATACCATAAAGACATTAAAATGTGGGATTGCTTATGATCTTTAATCATGAAAGTATTATTAAATTCATATGCTTTACATTCTACATTGCTCTGTTCTGGAATTTTCCTTATCTTTGAGACTCTGTTAAAATATAACTGGTCTAGATATCTTCAAAAAAATCTGAAATAATATTGAATTTGAGATTTATATATCCTACAAAGTGGAATAAAAATAAATTTAAGTGAACTTCTAATTATGGAATATTTATGTTTAAAATAACAGCAGAGCTTCTATACCATGAATTCATTGAACTTACTTTTGGTTTTTCTAAGTCAACTAAACATTTCTAATTACATTCAGTATTATTTCCAAAATCACTGTTTCGTGTTTGTTTTTAAGAATTCTGAGTGATGTTTTTAAGATTATTTACTCCAAACTTTCCCATATTTTACTTTTAGCTTTTTTTATTCAAAGTGCATGTATACCATTCACTTATCATGAAACCTGATGGGATTCATTATTCCACTTTCTAGGAGCCGTGCTATCAAATGCAAGTGCTGCAGAAGCTAATAGAAGAAACAGAATTACATGTATGCACGTGTATTAGTTTGTGGGGCTGCCTTTAAGCATTACCATTCCTATTTTTCAAATTTAAAGCTGTTGTAGGCTTATCAATTGTGAATTTCAGAAAACTGAAGCTTGTGTATGATAATGTCTTAGAGATAGTAGGTATTAGTAAAATGCTGAAATGTCTGAAAATTAAGTTCATAATTAACTTCCTGGACAAAGGGAGTAATCAAAAACGTACAATAGTGCTCATTCTTCCCAGTTAATGGAAGAAGGTCAGCAAGTAAGATTGTCATCTTGTACCATCACCAGTGAAAACTACACACAAAACTTCAAGGAGTTTAAGACATTTTCTGCTTCTTGCTATACATTTTAAAAATAATGTTTACATTTTTATTTTACTTTTTGTGAATTAAACAGCAAATTATTCCAAAAGTGGTAAATAGAGAAGGAAGCTAAAATTTCATTCAAATAATATACTAAATTCACATTACATATACTTGTAATTTATGAAGGTAAAGTGAGAAAGAACAGCTCTACTTGGGTGGAGAAAGTACAACGTGAAAAATTTTTCCCAGCTATTTTATGGTATGAATAGCAAGTTTTGTAACTGTAAGAGTCAAGATAGAACAGATCCTAAAGCATTTTGTAAAAGTAACTTCAAACTGGAAATTAGTTCCACAGCCAAAAGATTCAGGTGTGTATCTCTCTCTCTCTCTCTCTCTCTCTCTCTCTCTCTCTCTCTCTCTCTCTCTGTGTGTGTGTCTGTGTAAGTGTGCATGTGCATGTGCCTGTGTGTAGGGGGGAGTGGCATCAGGGATTAAAAGTTCTACTCTATGCCAGTGTTCCACCAATAAGCTACATGCCCAGCCCCAAAGAAGAATATTTTACATATGAATTTTTCAACTTGAATGAGTTACCTCAGAAATAACACAGAAGAGATTTCAAGATGAACAAAAGAGGAGACACTAGGAGAAAAGAGGTAGAAGTGATTAACTGTTTACCACTGTCGTTGTCTGCCATACAGAATCACCACTCCGACTGTGAGAATTAGCTTTGAGGTTAAGTGTTCAAAAAACACGTAATATCAGTACAAGCAAGATATTTTAAAAATCTTCCTTGTTTAGAAGATACCCAAGTTTCATCAGTCCGGGGCTGTTTGTAAAGCTTAATTTGTGAATCCATAAAATCAGAAGTATGGCAGGCACAATACCAAAACGAACCTTGGGATCCCTGCTCTATAGTATACAAACAGCATGTAATCTCTGTGCTCCCAGAAGCTGTGACATTATTCGCATCTCTAAGAGTGGGAAAGATAAAGGAATTTTGCAGATGTAATTTAGGTATCTAATCAGTTGACTTTGAGTTAACAGAAGAAAATAGATTTGGTAGAGGCTGTAGTTAATTCGGTGAGATTTTCAAAGACAATCTAGATTTTCCTTAAATTAGACTTGAGGCAGCGGATTCTTTTCTTGATCATGAAAGAATAAACTATCATGTTATAAAAAAGAGTAAAAAACTGAGAATGACATTCTCAAACAGCATTCATGATTCGAGACAACTATATGAATTTTGTTCTTATGCATTTTACAATACAAAGTAAAACAAAGGAAGGGTAAAAGCATAAAAGAAGAAGAAGAGGAAGAGGAAGAAGAGGAAGAAAGAGAACTGGCAGCAACTAGAAGAGAAAAAGCAGAAAGAAAAGGCAGTATCTCCTTGGAGGATAATTAATTTTCATACACTAGGTATACAATGACCACATTTAGCTGCTGAATTCTTTGTTCTAGGAAGTTATTGCTAATTGTATCACTGATAAAAATGTAGGAAAGGAAAGTAAGAAAAAGCTGAAAGCCTCTGCCACACATGTGGGATAATTACACATGTTAAGGAGGAATAGGAAACAAGACTGGTGTACCTACCCAGAAAGTTTCCAGAAGGGAGATGCCCTTGTCTTTGACAAGAGATCTAGATGCAATCAAGCCATTAAATAGCAAGACTTAGAGCAATGAAGTATCTTTGGATATCATCAAATATTTAATTATTTTATAGCCAGGAAATAATAATCTCTAATAATATTAAAGACATAGGCTCTTTAGTCATTTTTTAATTTAAAAACACATACAAATTATAGACAATTAAATGTCTTAGCCTTACTACTGTTTCTGCAATAGCAATAGTTTATTCTAAGTATAGTGCTGTTCTCATAATTTAAGACATGTACCATTCTAGCAAAGCTTCAAAAGTACAAATGATAATTTGTGAGACTTTCTCACCTTCACAGTTCTAGAGGTTTATTCCCGTAATAAAGAGTGAGCTACTCATTCTGCTTCTATGGAGAACCCCAATATACTTTCTCTGGTTATTTTTAAAGGTTAGCAAGTAGCAATCAAATTAAATACATTTGGATGAGATTTGGGGGCTGCTGTAATAAATTTGGGGAGGTGAAGAGATTTATTGTCTCAAGTTTCTGGAGTTTGGATGCTCAAAATCAAAGCATTAGGAAGAAGCAATAAACTCAGTGCCTCTGTCCTCCCTCACCGTGGCTTCTCGTCTGTGGCACAGAGCCACAGCCTCTCCTGTCAAGTGTCCATCTTCCCTCAGCATGTGTTCCTGTCTGCGTTTCCTCTTACCCTGAGCCACAATGCTGCCATTCTTACCTGAAGACCCAACTTCTAAATAATTGGCACCGAATCAAATTTTCCCCTAAGGTCCACACTGAACCTCACCATTGAATTTGATTTGGTTCTCTTCTGCAATTCAGCCTGTGACCAGGTATTATGTCAAGAAGTAAGTTTGCAAACAGAGGCACCATGTTTACAGATTTTAAGCAGACTGTTTTGTAGTAAAGCTAGTCAGGATAATCTGACATTTTCATAAGAGTAAAAATATCAAATACATACAGTGACAGAGAGCAACACCAGGCTTAGGAGTGGCAGGAGAGTAAGCAGAGGGAAGTGTAGGAAGCAAAGAGCCACAGAGGCTAAGGGATTTAACTTTATTTTCAATGAATTTCAGCACTGTGGGCTACACAGGCCCATAATCTTCTAAAAAACTGGATGGTGAATGATCTAAAAAGTCATATAATTTAGGGCTCCAGGAAGGCCAGAACTCGCTCTCTCTCTCTCTCTCTCTCTCTGTTTCTCTCTCTCTCTCTCTCTGGAGTTAAGACTGTCTGGGAGTAAAAACAAAGAACTTCCCCAACAACCTGTATTTACTCCACACGTTTGAGGGGGGCGGTGCAGGAAGAGGAAAATATGAAAACCCAAACCCCGTGAAAATGACCAGGGCCCTGAGAAACGACAGTAGATTTTGCCAGTTAAAAGAACTGTTTGATCTCTAAGGTTTGCAGCTTTATTGCTCTGGAACAGGGGGTCTCATTAGCCCATGTCCTTGTTTGACTATGGAGCTGAGGGTGTAGGCTGTTTCCCAACACAGAAGAGGTCTTGTGTTCAGCAGCTTCTCCCAGTATGGCCCAAACTCCAGCATTACAGTGCAGTCCAAACGAGCTTGTGTATCTCACTTGGGCTTCTAAGCTCCTAGAATGAACATTCTTAGTCCAGTGCAACTGTAATTGCAGGCTCTTGGGAGTTGGATACTCAAGGAACCTTAGGAATATCAGCTAAACATTTTAGAAATCAACAGCTTTATGTGTAGGAAGAATGGAAATAAAATTTTACAGAGGTTTGATAGATGGTAGAAAAGCAGTCATTTGTCCAAATATTTTTATTCTCATCATCAGGGTGGAAAGCTCTTTCTAGCTTTCACAAATCACAGATTGAGATTTCCTTTATCATCTATCTCACCTTCTTTCTCATTTCTCTTCTAGCTCCCTGATATGTTTCTGGCTATGAGTTTAGCTCTTTATTGTCATTTTACTCTACTGAAAAATTTGTAGCAAAACACCTTTCATTATGTTTTAAAACATAAAGTTACAACACTTTTGCATTTCAGGGAAAGAGAAATAGACCCTAAAGAAAATAGATCCTAAATAAAACAACTAAGAAGCCATTAAAATGGATTACAGACTAACATAAATAAGACTGTCTTAAATTACTTGTCATAGAAATACACTGATGCTGACATTTTTAGTTCCATCTATACTTCTAACAGATGTGACAATCAAATACAAAAAAATGTGATCTTTAGACATCTTTCTGTAAAAGTGTGCCAAATATTGTATTAGAAATTTGCCCACATACTAAATTAGATTAAATCTTGAAGATAATTTTCTCATAAATAACAATTGTAAAAATTGCATTTATTAAGAAATTATAAGGTATGACCAAAATTTTACTATGAGGGAGACCATACTTATAAAATGAAATAAAAATTTTACCACCTAAACAGATATTGCACAATCTTAGTGAAATCCATGATAATACCTTAAAAGAACTAATAATATTTGAATATCATATGTACACAGCTAATATGCGTTTTCAATATTTGCTCTCAATTTCTTCTCACTAAATGAGATGATATGAAAAACTTTTTCATTTAATCTAAGGATTGAGAAAAATGTTTGCTCTGTGTGTCTAAATCCTGTTCATTTATCACCCAAATCGTTGGTGCCTGCAGTTCTAAGATGACTTCTTGAGCCAGCAGGGTTAAATATGGTCCCACACACAGTAATTTTGAAAATCCTTCAACAATTCTCTCTCTTCTACTTATTTTGAAATACATAGTATTCACCTTACTACTCAACAGAGCCCCACAACTCATTTCTTTATCTAACTATAATTTTATGTCACTTGATCAGCACCCAACTTTTATCCCGTGAAGGTTTTTATGCTATGGTTGGGCTATTGCTGTAGTTTTGTGGGATAAACAGACAAATTTTTGTCCTGCTGCAGTGTCAGGAATTAGTCCAAAGCAATACCTCACCTCTTTCATTGAGCCATCGCCAGTTTGTGAATTGACTTGTAGATTCACCCTGTGTCAGACTAACTCCTGTCCCCAGTCAGCAGCTCTGCTACTAACAGACCAGCTCACCATGGCCTTGGCCACCCTGAGGTGGGGGGCAGTGGTGGTCAAGAGTGGGGAGTGGTCAGTTGTAGGTAGTTCTGTTTATGCATAGCTGTTAGTTGTGCAGGTGTTGGCTTCCTTTAAGATTTTGTTAGTTCCTGCAGAAAATATAAGAAGTATTTAACAACCTAGCTGACTGAATAATTTATGTAATACTAATTCTTTTCCATTATTCTTTGCCAGCTATATTTTTTCATTTTTTAAAACTTTGAACTTTTCTAAAACCTCATATTTATATTTCCAGTGCGCATATAGCTAGATTTTTCTTTTTAATTCCAATGTTTTCAATATGTGGTGTTCTGTATTTTAGCCATTAAGTGTTTAATGAGTTTTCACACTTATTTTGATTGATCTGTAGTAGCACTTACTTTTACAATCTGTGACTTTTTAACTAACAAATATCTATGTGTATATGTGGCGCTGGGAATTGAACTCAGGCTTCGATGTAAGTTAGACAAGTGATAACACTGAGCTACACCCTAGACCAGTGTGGTTGTTTTGTATTGTCCAAGCTCTCTCTTAGCTCTGTAGACTTTTCTCATTATTGTTGTTATTGCTTACGAATGTTAAACTATTGAAATATTTTTTGTTCACTAAAAAGAAATAATGAAAAGTTTAGAGGAACCATTAATAGCTCTAAAATATTTACTATTTATTTTTCACTGAACTCAAGAATAGTGAATAAGAGTCAAGTCATGTGAAAAGAGAAGCTTTTATTTTGCAAGGCAAAAATTTTATTGCCTTGCAAATATATGCTTAAAATTACAAATGAATTAGTAGAGATGTTTGAAGAAGTTGAGAAAATTAGCTAGTAGGCATGGAGAAAATGAAGTTGGATTTAGCTGTAACACCAAAACCTGTTAACCATGACAATTTCAACCAACTATTTAATCATTCTGAGAATTTTTATCAGTATAAAATACTGATAACTTTACTCATGTGAAAGTTTATAAAGAAAAAATCTAGTGCATGGTAACAAGGATAAATTCTTTAGAATATGATGACAATATATTCCAGATGTTTGGGATAGAATAACATTATGTGAGGCCATGAGTATGCATATAATTAAGAAGCAAAATCATTAGAAAATATTTTTGTCTCTGATACTTTTTCTTAGAATTTCAGCCAACTAATTGAAAAATGAGAAATTGGAGATCCTTGCCAGTTATTGTTAAGGTTAGGTTATAATAATTACAAGTGTTTGATTGTTTAAAACAATTCAAAAGCTAAAATTAAAATGGATCAAAGATAAAAATGTTAAAACATTTCAACTGCTGAAAGATAAAAATCAGTAAAATTCTTGATGTGATTAAGAATAGGCATTGACTAAACATGACTCCAATTCTACAAGAAATAACATCAAAATCAATAAATAGAATTATGTCAAGATAAAAAGCTTCTAAAAAACAAAGGAAATAACAGAGTGATGGTACAACCTGCAAAATGGGGAAAAATTGTCATCTATTCTTCAGATAAGGGATTAATATCTAAAACATATTTTAAAAGACCCAATTGAAAAATGAGCAAGTCAAGTGAAAATATGCTTTTTAAGAGAAGCACAAATGTCCAATAAATATGTGAAAAAATGTCCAAAGTCCCTGGCCAGTAAAGAAATACAAATTAAAACAACCTCGAGATCCCATCTTATCCCGGAAAGGATGGTATCACCAAGAAATCAAATAATAACAAACAGTGGTGAGATTGTGGGGAAAACTAACCCTTCAGCATTGTTAGTGGCAAAGCAAACTAGTAAAACCACCATGAAAATCACTATGGAAATTTTTAAAAAATATAAGACAACAAATCTCATTCCACTCAGCTTTAAAAAATCATTCTGAAAGTCATCCTACAGTGACAATTTGCACACCCGTGTTTATACCTGTATAATTCATAATAAGTAAATGTTAGAGGAGGCCTATATATCCGTCAACAAATGAGTGAATACAGAACATATGGGCGCTCACTTCAGCAGCACATATATAAAAAAAGAAAATATACATATACGCAAGGAAGTACTACTCAGCTAAACAAAAGGCTAAATTGAAGTCATTTTTAGGAAAACAGATGCATTTGAAACAATAATATTAATATTCAGACAATTAAATAAGCTTAAAAAGGTATTATTTGTCTTATATGAGAAATTCAAAGTCTATAAAACATAAATAAGTTGAAGAGCAAACTAAAAGGCAGACAGTAGAAACAAGAGTATTGCAAATGGTAAGGGAAGCAAACTAAGGGTGGAGAAGGAAGGGTAGTAAAAGGGAATGTAAAAAGAATGAAGAGGTGGCATATATATGTACCAAATATCCACAGTGAGATGAGCATGGAGGTACACATTTGTGATCCCAGCACTTGAGAGGCTGAGGCAGGAAGATCACTGTGAGTTTCAGACCAGCCTGGGCTACATAAGCAAGTTCAAGGTCAGCGTGCACTACATAGTGAGACCCTGCTTCAAAATAAAAACAAAAGCAAATAAAAAAAACCCCACAAATATCCACAATTGAAGTAGTTATCATGTATCACAGACATTTACTGAGAATAATGAATGAATAAATAAAATTGAGTTGAACATTAAAATATATAATATACTATAGGAATTTCTTACTCTTGATTTTTTTTACAATTTCATCTATGTACAAATGAATGACTTTTTTTGAAACCCTTTTTCTGAGACCCTTTTTTTTGAGACCCATTATGTGTACCATAAACAATAAAATATTTGCTACATATATGGTATTCTATTCACATGATAAGAGATAGCAGGTTATATCTACTAAATATCTCTCAATTTTCAAATCAAAACAATAGGCCTTGCCACTAAGTGTGGTATAACTAGCTCGTGAGGGGATGTCCCAATCAAGGGTAACTTTCAGTCACATGTAACATATTTATATGCTTCCCATTTGATTTTGATAGTAGCTTACTGTTAACAATTTTTGGCCTTTGATTGAAATCTTATTTTGGTCTCTCTCTCTCTCTCTCTCTCTCTCTCTCATTGTCTCTTTTTTAGCAAGGTCCAAGAAAGCCATCTTGACTGTTTCATATGAACCAGCTATCTCAGTTTTGAAGATATATTATGCATAGATTTTTAATTTAGTTGGTGTGCACCATGCAAGATGTTATAAAACTACCAGTTTAGATCAGTCTGACTTACTATATTGGCTCTATGGTTAAAGGAGTCTATTGTTCTCTAATATTCTCAAGTTTCTCTGAAGTTTTTCTGATCCAAATGAACTCTGTTCTCCATGTTAAAGCTGAAAGACAAAGGGTCACAAGGAATGAACTCCACTGGAAAAAAATTAGACTGACTTTAGCTTCACTTAATATAATGTGGCATAGAGCTGACATTTAGCTCCCATTTGTGTACAAACACCAGACCACATGGAGCTTCTGAAATCTCAGGAGAGGCTCCTCGTAGAGAAGTAACATATGTTAAAAGGATAGTAAAAGGCCTTCATATCTTTCTATTTCTTCACTCAAAGAGGAGACATTTGGACTCATTTTGCCTAACTAAAATTCTCAGTATTGGAAAATAAACTGGAAAGCAAATACTTATTTGATAAAACAGACAACCTACGTGGTTAAGGGACTGTATTGATTCATAATTGTTAGATGCACTATAAAATTGCATTACTTTTCTTCCTTTCAGAAATGAGGCTAGATTTTCCTGTGACAAATGTGAAACAGTATGTGGCTAAATCAGATAGGATTTGAGGAGAACTGAGATGAAACCCAAAAAGGACACCAGGTCCCTCATTTTTCACAAGCTGGACAGAAATCATTAGCTGTTGGAAATACAGAACTCAAATCCTGAGCATCCTGGGCCACTTTGCTGTGGGTCTGAAACACTTTTCAAGTCAGTTTGCTTTTTAATATGAAAGTTAAATTTCATGCGATTTCCCAGATAGAACTTTCAGCCTCAAAATTTCTAGGTAAGAAATTAAGCTAAAGTCCTGTGATGATGAGAGAATATTGCCCTGAGAGCACTGAATAGTTTGAGATAATTTTGTAAAGCCCCCCATCTTCTGATCTTTTATACTTTGAGTAGTCAGTGTCTCCTATTTTTTTCATAATGAGCACACTGAAAGACCATAAAATATAGTGACAACATATTTTTTATAATCTTAATTTGTAAAATTAAAACCCAAAAAGAAATGCATGCCAATTTATTGAGAAAAAGCACATTTGCAGTACCATGTAATAAAAATTTATTTTTAAAAATCAACCACATTTGTTTTCCAGATCTTTAATTTGGGTATATAATCTTTATTTTTTTTCTCTCCATTGTAACTTCATTCAGCTCTTACATAAATCTATAATGACTTTTTATCCTGAAATTCAAGAGCATTGTAATAATGTTGCATAGTATGTGAAATTTTTAGGAATATAAAATTGATTTAAAAATAAAAATCAAAATCTATATATTAAAAAGACTTTCTGATTTCATATATGAAATACTAATACACTCTTACGAATACACTTTTATTACTAAAATTCAGAATATTTTGACTCTAGATGCAGAAAATACAAGAAATCACCGAGTTCCATTCATTTCACAGTACAAACAATATGTGAAAAGTGCATGTTGATTTTGAATGTATAACAGATGCACAATCCTTTAAGTGCTCTATTTTATTTCAGAAAATTACCCTTATATTTGTGTTGCATTTCAAGTTCAAAGTCATCAAACTCAATTTAGTTCAACAATTATGATCTTTAATATTCCCATGTTATGGAAGACTAAAGTAAGCCTCCATCAAGGTAACTGGTTTAAGTCAGACCCTGTGGGTAGCAGATAGTGACAAGTGCTACAAATTCCATTATCTTTTATTTTCCTGGAGCCAAAGTCAGGTTAAGAAAATTGGCTTATCTTCCTGACAACAGACAGTAAGCAAATAAATAATTACATACCACGAACCATTCTCTGGAATTCATAATGTGATTGTTACCTCACTGAGCCGTGGAACTTCCTTCCTAAAAAGCCCAGAAGCAACACTTAAAGGTCCATTTCATCTCATCATTTGCAGCTGTGTACCATGTTCTACGGTCAGAGAAATTTTAGTTCGTTTTGGCATGCTTGCACATAATCCCAGGGAAAGCATTTTGCCAGGCAGTTAAGTGCGGTGACTCTTCCAAGGTTGCCTCCATACTGTGCCTGAGAATAAAATATCCACAGACCCAAAGCCATTGATGTAACTGCAGATCACCAAGCTAGATTTTTAGGGGGGAAATTTTCCTTTTGAATTCTTGGTGTATCTCCATGTCAAAAGGTGGTCCTCTATTAAAATCATATCTAGCTTTTTAAAGTATCAAATAAATAAATTACCAAAGGTAAATAGGTCATAATTTCACTCATTTTTTTCAATAAAAATTCTCAAATGCATATTCAAATAAACCTTTCCTTCTTGCATACTAACCCATACCAGTAGGTAAGAGAAGTGGTACAACATTCTTCAAATCATGGGAGATTCTGTTATGCAGACCAGTAAGTATCTTCAGACTACATTTTTGAAAATGAAATTTGATGCTGTTTCCTGCCAATAATAACATTTTTTAATAAATGCAAGAAGCCTTGTTTAGCAACTGGACAGCAGGTTCCATGATTCTAATACTTATTAATTCAACCCTATGTCATGCAAAGCAGTTAATTAAAGAACTGTTGAAAAAGGAAAAAAAAATCACAGGATGTGAGAACAAACTGAAATCATCCTTTCAATAATCAACTAACTTGTTATATGTTATTACTTTATTGTAAGATTTCATTATTGAAAGAACTTTACAGACGTTCTATGCACTCATCATCTGTATTTATCGATGCACTGTACCTGATTTACCACACACTTATCCATGGATTCATCCCTATTTATCCATTGGCCAAACATATTTTATTCTGCTGCATTTCAAAAGAAGTTACAGATGCCCCTTAAGATTCTAGAATGTATATCGTTAATCACACTTCAGTAGTTCTCTAGTTTCCTTTTTCTTTTGACGCAAATGTATGTAGAAGGAACATATGCATTTCAGTGGACATTCTCAGTGCATTAAATCACAGACCTACATTTATTTTTTAAAAAAATTACCAAAACGTAGAAAATTCTCATCGCCCAGATAAGTTGTCACATATTCTTTTCAAGTCAATCTCAGACACCTCTCCAGGCAAATATTATGCTATTTTTCACTACATACTCAGCCTTTTCTGGAAGTTCATAAATATAAAAGGATCATGCAGTTTTTACATTTGTGTGGGAGCTTCTTTTATCCAGTGAAATATTTTTTTTTAAATTACTTCAATTTGGTGAGTGTTTGGACAGTTTTACTTACTGCTAAAATAATCATTGTGTAAATATAGTACTATGTTAACTCTCCTGTCATTGGACATTTACTAGTTTGTAGTAGATAGCTATTAAAACTGGGGCAAACCTCAAAATCTGTGAAATTTACTTTCATTTCCTTTCAGTAAATATCCAGGATTGATGAATTATAGAGTAGGCAAATGTATAGTTTCATTTAAAATTGTTAAACTTTTTCCAGAGTAGTTTCGATATTTAGCAGTGCCAGCAAATATATGGGGAAGTACTTGTTGTTTTACATTTTTTCCAACACTTGATTTGTGAGTCTTTTTCTCTTTGTTTTTTGAGACAGGGTTTCTGTAAGTTGTTTGGGATTCTTGAACTCATGGCAATCCTCCTGCCTCAGCCTCCTCAGTACTGGGATTACAGATATGTATCACTAAGCCCAGGTTCAGTGAGTATGGTGAATTGACAACTGGTGGCCAGCTTGTAACAACCAGCTGAGCTGAGGCAGCCTGGTGCTGGGTGTGGAACGCCCACCTGAGGAGTGTTGCCAACATGAAAGGGAAAATTGCAGAGAAAGAAGTAGTGTTGTTTGTTCTCCTGTTGCTGTTGGACTTGGGAAGGACATGGTCATGTGATCCAAGATGATTTGGGGTTTTAGCGTGTGGACTGATTTCCTGCACTTTCTGTGTTTGACTTTGGGTTACTATTATAAAATAATACTATAAAAATAGTATTACCAGTTGTGTGCTGTGTATTATAAGATACAAAAAGAACAAGACAAAAGTAAACTTACTGACCTCAGCAATGAGTCTTTTTTAGTCACTTGGGTGTCTCTGCCTTTCTCTGTCTGTGAAGTCTATTGATGCGAGGCTGTTGACACTTCTTCCTTTGCTTGTTGGCCATTTGTATGTCTTATCTGGTGTAGAAGCTCTTGCCTTTTTATATTATTGAACTATTTATGTTTTCACCATTGAGGATAGATGTGTTTGTGTACCTTTAAATACTTAGTTTCCAGTATGCACTTTGTCAAACTTCTGTTTTTGTGAATAATTTTAATTTTGGGTGTTTGGGTTTTTTTTGTGTGTGTACTGGGAATCAAACTCAGGACCTTGCACCTGCTAGGCAGGTGCTGGGATGCTGAGCTATATCCCTGACCCTTGTGAATAATTTCAAACAGATTGTAGTACTGTTATCTTCTCAGTATATTTATTCTATTAAAATTTAATCTTGATGATATATAATTATCATATTGATGATATCTAATTGAATTTTATTTTATTTCTGTGACTTGTCTAAGAAATATTCAACAACCCATCGAAATCAAAAAGAATCTAACATTTCCTCCATAAGTTTTCCCATTTATAAACAAACCTATTTCCATCTCAATTTAATTTTTTATACAATATAGAATAGGTACCTAGATGGTTATTATCATCATACTGATACAGACCCCCAGGGATTTCAGTGCCATTTGTTGGAAATACTTTTCTTATTATAACACTTTCCTTTGGTCTCTAAAATGAAAATTAATTATGATATAAATACTGTTCTATTCCTGAAATGTTTTATGTTTAGACTGATTCTTTCCATTTATATTAAAATCATTTTCTGATTTCTGTAGCTTTATATTAAATCTTGAAAATAGCAAGTCAGACTACTCTAGATTTCTTTTCAATTTTATTTTAAGTACTGCATGACCTTTGTATTTTCATACCTATTTTAGAATCAGGTTATTAATTTCTTTTAAAACTTCCTGAGATTTTGATTTGATAAAAATTAACATGTTTACCATATGGAATCATTTAATCCATGACGATGGCTTTTCTATTTACCCAGATCCTGCTTCATTTCAGAAATATTTTGTAAAGTTTGTATAGAAGTTTGAACACTTATTTGCTTAAGTTTATTGTTCAATTCTTTACATTTTTTACATTCATGCAAATATCTGCTGAATTTCATTTATACTATTTTGTTGCATTTGACAAAAAGATATTAGAATACAGTTGTTTTCTGTATATTAACCTTGTATCTTGAGTTCTTACTAAATTCTGAATTATTGTATTGTAGATTCCTCTAGTTTATACCAACTTCAAATAAATTTGCCTCTTTTCTTTTTACCTTTGTGCTTTTATCACATTTTTTCTTGCTCTCGAGTTGAGATAAACTGTTTAAATTTTTAACCCAAAATATAGTGCTATCCCTAAGACTTCACAAACACCCTTTATCAAGCTGAGAAAAAGTTCCTATCATAATAAGTTTCTATAAAACTGAACAGTTATAATGAATTATTCTTTTTATAAAATGCTGTATTTGATTTTTCTAAAGTGTTGTTAATATATTGCATCTTGCTTCACTGCTAGTACTATTTTATTCAATACTTTTTTGATTTTGGAAGTGTTCTCTCTTTTTCTATTTTGTCAGATTAGCAGTGATGTTATTTCTTTTTTAGGTGATTAAAAGATATACTAATGACATCAGCTGGCCCTGGAGGTTTCTAATTTGAAAGGTTTATAAAGATGAATTTAGTTCACTTACTAAATATAAAGTGATTCAGAGTTTTCTTCTGTGTCCTATGAACTTTTGTAACTTGCATGTTCAAGAAATTTGTGCTTAATCTAAACTGTTAAAGTTTTTGATAGAAAATTGCTCATAATATTTTCTTACTGCTGTATTCATCACTGTACCACTGTTAATTAAAAGAAAAATGAACGTCTTTTGAATAATTATGTATATGTGGTTAAGTTGGTAGTTTTCTCTCACATATCTTGCTTTTGTTTTAGTTTTGAGTTAAGCGTTTTTCATACCATTATATAGATTTATTCAAAACTGGGATTGACACACTATATATACTTTTCAAGATAAATTTGACTGAGTAGTTCTTTTTTGTAAAAAGTTTAATTTGTACACAATAGCACTTCTATATTGTCTAGTTATCTTTGCTGTGTATTACACTGGAAAACTTGAGTAGCCGTGACAGAGACTTGGCAAAAATTTTACTGTACTCCACAAGAAGCCAAAAATATTTATTCCGTGTATAGACCATTTATGAAGCAGTTTTACCATGTACTGATAACCATTTGCATCTTTTTTCTGGATTGTATGCCCCAGGAGAAAGTGCTGGGCTAAAGCATTGATGAACATATTTCTAGGAGGAAAGGGAATCTTATAACCATCCTTATTTCACAGTGCCGTATTCCAGCATTAGCTAAAGTATCCCAGGGAAATGCAGGTCAGAAACAGGACAACTATTTCAGTACAAAACCATCAAGAAAAATACCTCATACTTGACATATATCTAAGAATACAGTGTCAACTTCCTAAAGGGTATTTATTTATTTTGTTTAGTGCAGGGAAGGTACAAACTGTTGCATTTTGCAGACTGTTGAATGATAATGCTTTTCTCTAGGTTGAATATCAGTCTCTAAAGTTTTGTATAATTTCATCAGTCCATTCCTTAGTTATTAAAATTTAAATCTCAAGATTACTTTATTCACCATAGTTATTATCCTATTTTATTATAATTATATCCAATTTTTATAAAATATAATTAATAACCCTTTCAGCTGTCATAATATTATGAGTATGTTAGAGTATTAAACATTTAATTTCAAAGAAATTGTAATTTAGATTCTTTATCATGCAGAGCTTGCCTATATGATGCAACAGGAGAATTTACAAATCCTCTGTGTCTTTACTTTCTCTATGTATTCTATTTGCTAGTATTTCAAAGATTTTGCTCATTTAATATTTATATATCAAACCCACTTTCAGTCTCTAATCTTAAAATGCTTCTGAATATTAGGACTTACACAGTTATATTTGCCACATATCGATTTCTTCCAATCAATTTCATTTCTGACAAATATCACATTACCTTTCACCAAATTAATCTGAAAAAAAAAAAAACCCCACAAAATGCAAATCAAAAACAGAAATCCCTTCAATCTAGGCCCACATTTGGCCTTAATCTGTTTGTTCATTTTTTGACACAAATATCCAGAATAAAATTTTATTTTCATTAGAGCAAAGAATCACTTTCTGCAGCTTTCATGTTTAACAAGTAGATAACTTTTTGCTCCAGATTAAATACTTTATTGTGTCTACAGGCCATTGCGTATTTATTACTCCTGAGGCAGTGGTATTTGAAATAAATGGAATTGAATGACTCTGAAATAGTTTTTGAAATCTGTATATCTTGAGTTTCCTCTCTGAAAGGAAAAGAAAGTGTTTCAGATTCCCACTAGGAAGGAGCAGTTGGTGATACACGACAGGGCTAGGACAGCAAAGTGCGTACTTCTTGGGCTCCGAGCCTCAGTCTGTGGGGCTCAACACTTGGAATAATAGAAATGCTTCTCTGTAGTTGGGATGTTTTTGTCCTGTTTTGTTTTTCTGACAACATTCTTGGGACTTTTTTTCAAGATCATGTGCTAGAAATACCTAATATCCTTCAAGTATAATCCATATCATAAACATCCAACCTCACCCTATGATACACCCCAGGACATGACTACACTTAAGCTTTTTCTCCTGTTCTTCCTTCTTCCAGAGTTTTTTCACCAAAGTATATCTGAATGATTTATTCCTCTTCCATGAACTCTTTGCTAAAAATTTCATCGTCAGAAAGCTCACCTATGACTCATAGTCTCTATTCTTACTGCCTTCCCGCATTATATTTTAATAATCTCATCGCTGCCTAAGGTGTCTTCCTCCCCGGAAATGTTAACACCCTAAAAGAAGGACCCCACACTTTAGAGTTACACCACTATGAAGAACAAAGCATGTGGGTCACTTGAATATCAAATTAATTATATATTGAACCTCAAGAACCTTGAAATTGTTTTATCTTGTATTAAATCTGTATTTCTAAAAGAATAAACAAATGATAGTAATTAGAAAAACTTAAAATTCTTCAGTATAATATAAATATCTTTCAACAAAGGCCATTTAAAAATTATTTTAAAATGAAGCATTGCTGTTTTTGTATTTTCAGCATGTATGAATTACTTACAATTTGCAATAACTAATGGGTATGCACCAATGTTTTATGCTAATATTTGCTATGCTACTGAGTTCACAAAAGATGATAGCTAAAATTGTAGCTTAATAAAAATGCCAGCACAATGTGTAATATATATTTAAATGAATAGAGTGAATGACTTAAATAACAGTACATTTTTATTGTTTAAAAGAATAAATTCTATCTTGGGAAATTCACATATAAAGATTCTAAATTCTTAAAAATGGACACTTCAGTTAGTATGTTGTCATGGCAAATTCAATTCGTAGGTAAATGGACAATGCCTTGCTTTGCTTGGCTTCCTAATACGTACATCATTGCTACTCATTTAGAGACATTTTCTCTTTCTCCCCAAGTTTTCATTCATTATTATTCTTCCACTTTGCCAAGAGTGTTAGAATTACATCTATGAAGACAAGAGCTATTCAGAGCCACTTTTATTTTAACAGGTGACATGCTTATTAGATCAACAGTTATTGTCACAATAAAAAGGCTCAGTTACTTAAAAGTGGAGTTCAGAATTATGTTCCTTATCAGAGATATTCATTTCAATTCCAATGACTTCCTTTTCTTTTAAATTTTTTTATTTTAAAAAGAATTTTAAAAAGATACAGAATTTCAGAACAAGATGATAAGAAACTAACAATGGTAATTATATTGCATATTGTTATGTTCAAAGTAGTTGCTCAGATTACCAGATAGAGGTATTCAGAACTGATCAAACAACATAAGCACTAACTGCTCCCTTAGGAAGCCTACTTATAAATGAAATGAGTCAGACCCACATGTGTAAACATCATATTGTCTCCCTGATGTAAGAAACTAAAAGGGTAAGATCAAGAGATACTGTGAGAGGGAAACAAACTGCTCAAAAAGAATGACACCTGGGATGAAGGAAAAGAGAGAAGAAAGAAAAGAAGATATATATATATATATATATATACCACAAGATAGCTATTTGTACTAATAATTCTGCTAATTCCTTTTGATTTTTACCTAAATAATTTTTCTCTTGCTTTGTGTATGTTTCTTAAATCACATGATTCTTTTGTCATGCGCTTAACACAATAAGCATTATTCTGAATAATTTCTCTTAACTACTTATTTCTTTGGGTTGATATTGATTTCAAATTCACATATGATCCATTTTTTCTGTGCTATTATACAGAGACCCTAATATTATTCATGTATATCTCTAGAATAATTTTCACCTAAAATTGTTGAATGCTCCTCTTCTATGAAATTTTTATGTTACTGTATTCTTTCTTACATGTAATTTCATAGATTTTTTACAGTTGATCTTTTCTTATAATGGGAGTTTAAGATATTTCAGATTAAATTTGGGAGACAAGAATATTCACAGAATTACAGGTTTTTCTCCAACTCTTTTGGAGTCATGTTCCATATCCAAATACTATAATTTCTGACAGCATACTAGCAGAAATCAATAGTTAATTCAGTAGTGATTATAACAGAATCATTCCTACAATGCATCAAAATCTCATCACGGCTATGTGTGCATGCATGCGCATGTGCCCATGTATGGCCATCACTGTTAAACTATTACTCATTTTGCCATATGAGTTTAAGCATTTCTTCTACATTTATTTATTATTCATTCACAAAGCCAATTTTGATAGCCATATATGGGTGATATTTCTTTCACCAGTCGATGTTATACCATATATTTAATTTTTAAATTGTATAATGTATTTCATTTTATCTAACACTGTGAAACTTGCCAAGCTCAAAATATATCTGACCAGTATCAGCATAATAATATTTATATTTTTTTCAGAACTTAATTTTGCATATGGGTAGAGTCTCAATCAAATGTATGTGAAAGACTGCATTTCACCCTTGCCATGATATATCACAACAAAAGTACCGGTTGAACTCTTGGCTTTTAAGTCATTTTCACATAGTTTCAATGTACGAGCTGTCATTTTGACTGTATCCTTCATTAACACTGAAAATTATTCTAATAGTCTATTGCTTCTCAATAAAACATGGATTTTTATGGCATCCTTTTTTTGATGGATAAAATGTTAATAACGCTTAATGTTTTAGCATAGTGAATATTAATAAATGCTAATTTAATGTTGGTTAGTATTATTATTATTGTAGCAATAGCTCTAAGGTTCCTGCTGTTAACTGCTGTTTTCCCACTGTTAAATTAATAGCAGAAATTTACCATGTAGGCAGTAAAATCTACAGAAAATATACATCAAAGTCTAAATCTTTCATGCAAGCTATGTAACTGATTATTCATTTCTCATAACCATCTTCTTATCATAAAGTTATAACTGTCTATCAGTAGCACTGTCTTGATTCTTCAAATCCTTGATTTAGAATCCCAAAATTCTAAAGATGTATTTCCTCATAAGAATTTCCAGTGGAACATCATAAACTGTCTGTCATATCAAAAAGAAGAACAAGAGAAAAGAAGGGAGGGAGGAGAAAAAAGAAACATAAAGAGAAGACAAATCGTTGGGTTAGTTATATGGATTATGTAATTATCTGTCTCCTTAGCCATGAATTACTTGCCTAACTTATATATATATATATATATATCAGCCTCTTTGTTTTGGGAAGCACAATTACTTGTCTACTATGAACTGTTAATTCTATAAACAATTTTTGAATGGTAATATTTTTCATCTATGATTTCAAATTTTTTATATGCTAAAGAAAAGTTTTTGAATGCTGATTAGAATATACAGCTTCTATTTGTCAGACTCTCTTCCTCCTCAGATGTACAGTTTGCTTAAGTGTGCTACACTAATCTTATGTCATAAATTGGGACATAGGGAGATTGTTCTAAAAGTTTTTATTATCACTACCAAAGTGTACTTGAAAATAAAGATACAAAAACACACATAATGCACCACAGCCCTTTCTTACTTAAAATTTTGCATAAATGTTTATAACTCTTGCAATAAAATAAAATTATATGGTTTATTGTGTTTTTTATCATACACACCCTAATTTTTTCACCTTCAGCTGATTACCTACCTACAAAAATGTTCTTTATCTTAATATATAGAAAAAGGTCTGATATGCATACGATGCATTGATATGCATATAATATGCATATGTATACATATTGCCAAAAATGTATACTTAAGGAAAGAAAATCTTGTGTAAATATATTAATACAAAATTTATAAAGACATAATGATATTAATACAAATGAACTTTGGCCTCTAAAATTGCTATCAGTGTTTAAAGTGATGACCATTAGCGTCCAGACATTTATTTGTATGGTGAACTCCTGAAGTGTGTACAAATTTTTTGGCATTATATATTTTTTCAAGAATTATGGAGAAAAGCATATTGTAAAAATACTAGAATTATATATTTCTTCTTCTCATTCTTTAAAATCTTAAAAGAATTACAAAAAACCTGACTGGTTAATTAGAAATTGAAAGTCAAGTATTAGAAATAGAGCATTTCCTGGGTAGTATATCACAAGGATCTCCTCTCTTATTCCAAGAGCACTGAGAAAGCAGACATCCCAAGACTTGGTTCTGAGATTAGCTGAGCTCTGAAGTAATTTAACTTCTTAATTGAGGCAGATAAACTCTACCAAGGTCGGGGCACTGTTTGTATTGGAAGCACCTATGTGTACACTAAAATCTCGAATCCTAAGTTTTCTCTGAATATTTTCTGATTGAAGAAGAACCGCATTCTCACTACCTTGTGCTGGTATTTTCCTGTGTTCTGAAGATGCTGTAATTGCCTCTTCTCCCCTGAAGATTAGACACCTCCTGTCAGATGTCTCTACTCTCCATCTCTGCTGCTAATTTCATGGCACAATCTAACAAGGGCCAGGAAAATCTGATAAAAGAAAAAAATGCTGCATTTCAATGGGGCTGCAGGAATAATTAAATATGTACAAACAGACTTTGAAAGAGTATGCCTAAGGTCTGGCTCTGCGTGCTTGATCAGAGGAGAGAATGTGGCTAAATGAGGGAATTTAATGGATTTGAGATCATTCTAAGGCTATAGCATTTAACACTTTGCCATGACCCAAGGGGACAGTATGAACATACTTTGGGAATGGTTCCAAAAGCATAGAAAAATGATAGTTGATACTGAAGGGCACAGAATTCTAGAACTTCCAAAACAGACAGGAGTAAAAGGATGAACACTGAAAGACAACCATGCTGGGATGGTTATTTTATATTACCATGAGGCCACCCCAGAGAACCACAGTTTATAGGATGAAACAGACCAAGTCACCAGGTCATTAAGGAATCTGCTGGTGGGAGGAACTTTGATTTCACTAAGAAACTTCTGGGTTCCTGCACTTTTTGGCAGTAGATGTCTTTATAAAGATGGAGTCACTCGTTAATAGGGGGTGACAAAGCTCTAAAGCTTAATAGTGCAAGGAAGAGACCTTACCTGTTAAATCAAGGGAACCCAGTTATCAAAAGTAGTGGTAAGATCATGCATACACCAGGGGAAGATAATTGGCAGTTATAAAGATGATTAACAAGGCGTGATATTTCCACAGTCATAATAGATTGGCAGCCTGTAGTTTTATTATTTAGTTAGAGAATCCAAAATAAATAACAAGTGGGTGTCATGGAGAATGAAGGCAGTCTCCCCATAAACAGTCACTATACTTTGATCACTTTCTTGTCATGAGCAAGTTTGCAGACACTGACCCACGGGTTGAAGGAAACTCTTTAACGTTGTTGGAAGTAAACAGGGTATACATTTCTCTAGGCCTTTTCCAAAGACCCTGTAGCCGTATAACTGACTGTTTAATGCTGAGAAAAGAACATCCCAAATACTAGAAATATATCTGATCACCAGGTTAGACTTGATTTTGATATGCTAAGACTTGAAATGTCACTGTGGCTATCTATGTGGAGACCAGGTAATAAATAGTCCTCACACCCCTAGAAATGATATGTTTAATCTCTGTAGTGGATTAACTGATGGTCAACTTGTTACAAAGTTACAAACTGAACTGACTCAGCTGGGTGTTCCGGGGTTGAAAGCCCACCCGAGAATGGTTGCCAACAGCACAAAAGCAGAATTGGAGGGGAAGATGGTGTGCTGATGATTCTCCTGGAGAAGCGATTTCACTGGTTTTCCTTATATGAACTCAGCTGTTACTTTCACTGGAGGAGCTTGGGTCCTCACTGATACTAAGATGGCTGCAGTACACTTGGTGGGGTCCTCTGGTCCTTACCTTAAGCATCACTTCCTGGCTCCAGTGAGGAACCCCTAGCCTGGTGGTACAGATCCTTCATCCCGCTAGTATAGACTTTCTAGCTTCCACCACTGACCTTTGGCTCTTCTCAGCACAGATCCTCGATAGAGACTTGCATGAAACATTGTTGTGGGCTCTCAGTCTCTAGCTGACCTTGTGGAGAACATTGTCGTAGGCTCTGGGTCTTCTGCTGGATTCATAGGATATTGATGCGGGACCCAGGTCCACAGCTGGCTTGTTTGGGTCTCTAGTGCATGTACAGTTCTCTTGTACCCTTCTACATCTGACTTTTTGGGTGACTATTACAAAATAATCCTATAAATTATGTAATAAATCTATTCCCTTACAAACCCTGGGTACAGCAATCTCTAAAAGTGTAGTGAAATATAAATACTGGAAGGTTGACACAACCATTTGATCTCCAGGTCTATAAGATAAAAAATATTGGAGAAAGACAACTGAAAGACTCCACAATTGTCTTCTGTTCCCACTTTCTAAGACCAAAAATTATCACATACTGGGTGGAAAGACAAAAGTCAGTGCCACACTGAAAGATTCAAAGTACACAGAAGCGAAGATCATTGAATTTCTTTTAGTGTACTAGTGTGGTCCATGCCAAAACCAAGTGATTTAGAGCACAATAATGAACCAAATAATATCCATGTTCTGGGAAGTTGTGCCACATGAAAAATATTTGCTAAAGTAGATCACCAGGTTTCAAGCGAATATTTATAACCATTAATGCTGAAAGTAGTTTTCAGCAGTTCAAATGTACTTGTAAGATACAATCTCTCCTCAAGGATTTGTTAACTCTTCTGCCTTCTCTCCTAATATATTTTGAAAGACCTATATGTCTCAAATAAAATCTCATTGCTCTGCTCTATTAGTGACATAAGTCCACTAGACAGGGTGAACAAGGAAGGCCACTTGTATTGGAGTCCTTGCTAAGAATATAAACTCTAGAACAAGGCTAACAAACCCTAAGACACTGCAGGGGTCTGCAACAGAGTGAAATATTTAGATATTAAGAGTGTTGAGTGCTTTGTGTTTTAGGATTTGGTCTTTTTTGCTGCTTTACTTTTATTTATTTTGTTTTGTTTTGTTTTATTGAGAGAGGACCTTATGCAGTGCAGGCTGGCCTTGTATTCACTACGAAGACCAGACTGTCCTTGAAATCAGGGGGGTTTTTTTCGTTGTTTTTTTTTTTTTGTTTTTTGTTTTTTGTTTTTGTTTTTTTTTGGTGTATGTGTGTGTGAGTTTGGTTTTTCTTTTAGAAATGAAGTCTCAGTGTACTCACCAGGCTTCACTTTAAAGTGAGCCTCAAGCAATCGTTCTGCCTCAGCCTTCTAAATAGCTGGAACTATAAGTAGGTGCCACTGCACTTAGCAGTCCTTAGAATTGTGAGGCAAGCAAGAGCCTTCAGAGTAAAGAAATTAGCGCTGTACTCTATACATGCTGACAGAGAAGGAAATACAAAGCTTGGGAAAACTTTTGGGATTCTGGTCAACATATTCCACACCTGAGAGTTCTGTTCTGAGCAATGTGCTAGGTGACACTAAAAGATGCTGGTTTTCAGCAAAGACACACGAGGAAAACAACTCTGTAGCATGTTCATATTGTGATCCAAACAGCATTGCATTTTAGGCTGTATGATTTAACAGATCTTGGAACCAGAAATAGTAATTAGGGGTAAGAATCCTATATAAAGTTTCTCAAAAGCTCCATGAGCAAAACCTGAAACAAAAAGTTAGATTTCTGGAATAAAACTATGTTATTACAGTTAAATTTTATACACCTTTAAATAAAGAATCCTCCTGTGTTTTGAGGTCCTAAAATGACTACTAACAAAACCTCAAAGAACTATAGTGCTAAAATGTTGGTGAATACCAACTGTTACATGTTTTGTAAAATGGAATTTTACATACAAATTCACGTACAAGCATTGTGACATATATTTATATAACATGGTTGCTGTTTCAGCTTCCATTTTTAGGCCTGATGTAAAGTATGGGAGGCCAGTCATACAATGTCAGTAATTTTTGGCCTAATTAAAGTGTGCCTTTCCCCTAAGGCTGTTTGCAGTGAAACCAACCTGTTCCTCGTTTACCCTGACCCAAAAACTGACAGACACAACCACAACTGCTAACTATGGGAAAACATAATCTGCAACCAACAGTGCAAAACCTTTAAAATTATAACCATCAACTTTAATAAAGGCACAGTCTCAAGCCCCTCCTTTGCTGTTTCATTCATTTTGATTGCACACCCTTAATATTGCTCACCTCACTGGCAGAGCTGAATCCAGCTTCCACTGTGCACTACTGCCAGGAGGATATTGGTTTATGGTTATACATACAGAACTCAACTCTCAATTAGAAAACCTAACAATAGAATTCAAACAAAGGGAGTTGCAATTAAGGCTGAGGAAGGAGCAGGAAGTGGTAGGCGTTCCCGCCCCCCGCCATAACTGTACAGTAATTTATACTAGGGCAAGAACTTTTCAATACCCTTGGGCAAAAAGAAAGGACTTCCAGAACTGCTTCAGAAAGTGGGAAGAATGATGGGGTAAGTGTGTTTGAAGCACGGGACATGTTTTGAGAGTAATCATGGGCAATGTGTCTCTTACTGTAATAAACTTTAAAAGTTTAAACGTTCACCCTAATTTTCCATCATATCTCATGCTTATCAACATACATGTCCACTGCTGGTGTTGGCCTTCGTCGCTTGGCTGAGGCAGTACTATTCATGCTTCGCCACTGAGAGTTACTCTGCTTTCCTTCCTGTCCATACTGTGTTCTTTGAGGGTGGTCGCGCTGCACCTTTAGCGTACAGCTCCGTGACAGTGGAGGATCGGAGTGAATTACTTGCAGTGCTGCTACACAGGGAATTTGTACATTCACCCTCATTTACTTTCTTGTCAGACTATTTCTTTGTATCAGTTTGGACTGATTAATACCGATTTTATACTTTGTTCTGACCCTTTTTAAATTTTTAAAATTTTGCAACAGGATCTTACTAAGTTTCTCATTCTGTTTTGAATTTGGGCTCCTCCTACTTCAACCTCCCTGTGTAGCTGGGATTATAGGTGTGTACCATTACACCTGGGTGTATTTTTTATTTGTTTAAGCACTTCCTTACTTTCTGGCACTTACAAGATGCTATAGATTTTATAGGATCATCTTATATATCTCTGCCCCAGCCCTAGAATCAGCCATTTCTCCAACTTTGGCTCCTTTATTAAAGAATGTTATTAGAAATCAATATATATATAATATATATTGGTATATATATATATATATATTTCAAACAAAGGGCCAAGTGACACAAGTAAGCTACTTAAACATCTAGCCCAGAGCCCCATGCCATCCATCAATGTAGCAAAGCCTAGTTTTCCTGGTGTTTTTGACTTGTCTTAACACCAAGCTGATTCACTTCAGCTAAATCTCAGGACACTACCTGAGCCGTTGGGATCCTCTTGGATACATCCCTTTGTAAATAGATGCTTCAATAAGCCCACTAAACTATAATTTGTGTTAAAGTCAGTATTCCATATTATTTATGTTGTTTTTTAGTGTATATTAAAATATTACACTATTCTATTAATCAGTTTTCCATTCCTCTGACAAAATATCTTACATGAACAACTTAACATGGAGAACATTCATTTTGCTTACAGTTAGGGAAGTTTCAGTCCACGGAACACAATGGCAGCAGGGTAATGCAGAGAGAAGCTGCTCAACTTATGGAAGCCTGGAAGCAAGGAGAGGATGGGAATGGGACGAGGTATGTCCTTCTAGGTCACACACCAGTGATCTACTCCCTGTTACCAGGTCCTGCCTCTTAACAGCACTTGCAGATATAAACACACCAGTGGGCTAATCCATTGGCAAGGTGACTTTTGGAGCCAATCACCTTCTTAAAAGCCCACCAGCTGTCATGGAAACCCTCACACTAACAATCCTGTGAGCCACATTTGGATTCCATTAAGATTCTATCCCAGAGACGATGACACAGATTATAGTTATTGTATTTCGTGCCTCACTGTCAATCTGTTACTTTTTCTAATATCCTTTTACTCCACTCAGGATTTTCTTTCTCCTTGTTGGTTGTCAGAGGATGGATACTACATTCCAATGCCAGCTGTGTCATCTGATAGAGGTGAAACACTTGCCATAAGATCTTTCAGTAGACTGAGCCCTTCTCAACAAAGATTTCTATGGAAGCAAAATGATCTTGCACTTCTTATATTTAGCACTGGATTATCCAGGATCCTACTACAGTGCCCTGTCATGATGCACATAAACTGTAGCATCATTTTATAAGTTCCCTAAAGGCAGTGGTTTTCTCTTAACCTTTTGTTCTTGTCAGACACAATATAAGGATTTTCCTTGCTTTCTTCATACTTTATCAGGATCTTGGGATACTGACTTATCTCGGATTGTCTCAGGTTGGATGTTTCTTGTCTTCTTCTAAAAAGCCAAGCATGTGTAGACTTTAACTGATCATCTCCCAAGCCTGTTTAGATTTGTCTGTCTTCCTGACACTATTACAAGGAAATAGCTATTTTCCTAAATTGCTAGTGTATCAGAACTTCACTGATGTCAGACAAGTTCTGCTTTTCTATGAGCAATGCCTGGGAAGTACATTTGTGCCATCACCTAAGAATTAGCCACATTCTTAAAGATAACAATTTTTCTATGCTAGTATTACATTTTAAAGTATTCCCTGATTCCTTGATCACTGAAATCTTTGGGCCGGAGAAGCCAACATCAGAGCTTTCTCTCTGAGAACTACTCTCCTCTAAACACATTCTCTCTTAAAGCCTTCTCCAGCTGAAGAGAAATTGTTTAAATTACATTATTTGAAATACATTCATTTTCATCTGGACTTTCTGTACATGTGAGTAGTAAAGCAAGTCCTTAGGATCACTTTCTTTATCAGTTAGCCATTATAAACTTAATTATGTTATTAATCCTAAACAAAATACTACAATGGCTTCGCCATGTTCTGAGGAAACAAACTATATGCAGAATATATATACATAATGTTATACATAAGAATATTTTCCATGCAGTCTAGAAGAGTTTGCATAAATTGGACCCCAAAGTATTCCCCATCCTGTTTGCTACAGTCATCCATACTAGCAGAATTTTGGTTTCTTGTTGTATGGGGGGTATTGCTAATACAAATGTTATCTTTGTCTTATAGTGAAAAATGACTATAACATTTACCCTTCAGAGTTATCTGTTTGATAAAATGGTTACCTTAAAAAGGATACAGCTGAATTGCACTAAAATTAATAATTTGATTAGTTTTATCTTTACTACTAGATTATAAAGCAATAAAAGTCTTATTGAAATACCCTATGTCCAGTATGAGTTTGTGCTCTCTAAAATTGAAAAATGAATTTTAGGAACAACAGAGGTTAAGAGCAGAAATATGTATTGAGAGAAAGGAAGTTTCTGTCAGAGAGAGACAGAAGGGGTCCTGAGTAGGTTGCCAAAGATTCTGTATTTTCTAGGGAGTTTTATAGAGTAAAACCATGAGGTAAAGTGGGTGTAAAGGGGAGAAAACTGGGAACTCTCAAGGCAGACAGGCATGAGGTGGGACAGAGCTATGGTCAACTAATAAGTTTAATAGTTCAGGTAAAATTGACTAACTTAGGGACAAATGGGGAAGCGAGTCATGTAGCAAGGGAACATTCCTTATGAATCAGTGGCTCTTCCTGAAGGTGGTTGGGATGGTGACTTCTGGCCTCTCTAGGTGATCCATATCAAATCCCTAAGGTTTATACTTTAGGGTGTGGTTGCACTTGTTTTGCCTTCTGTCTTGAGATCTGGTCCACTGTGTCTCCTCCAAGGTCACAAGACATCTGGTCCTCTGTGCCCTTTTCTTCTAGGGCCTATGCCTGTCTGACTGCCTATAATACTTATAACTAGCTCAGCTGCCTGCGACATTGTCAGGGAACTTATGCTTTAGTTTCAGTCTCATGTTCAAGCACTCAGCTGGGGAGCTGAAACACGACCAGCTTTCAGACACACCAAGCCTCGTGACTGGCCGTGTGTCAAGCTCTACTCTCCCGTGCTAAGCTCAGCCCACACTCATCTCTTCTTTTTCTCGTTTATCTATATATTTCCTTTATTTACATATTGTTTTTACTTTCATCTTTTTGTTTAGCCCCATCTGTTTCTTCAAACTAGAACTTAAATTTTGGTTTTTCATAGGAACACCCAGGATCAAAACAGCCAGAAATCGTTCATTTGATAGTTGCTTCACTTCACGTATCACACATTTCTTTCATAGAAACTCTTCAAAATCTAATTTCCTTGCTAAGGTATAGGAATAATGAGGCCTAAAAGTTGTCCATTTTGTGTGTCACTAAATGCCCAACACTTAGCACAAAACCAAGAGAGTCTTAAATAGTTGCTATTTCTATGCTATTTATGAAGTTACAGACATTCCTAAATGATGATATTATAGGAGAATTCTTACACTGGGTTATGTTATCAAAGAAAAGGACATTATGGACACAATTGTTCTAATATGTTAATGCTAATAAAGATATAATTCTGTTGTTCAGAAAGATAAAAATATTGCCCAGAAACATCTGAAGAATTAATTCTCATGACCTTGCTCTCCAAACTTTTAGCCATATGTAACTTCCATAATCTAATTAAATTATTTTTACTATTTATTTATTTTTCAACTTCAATATTACTATCATTGTTAGGGAATATAGTGATTTAAAAGGAAATAAGAAACATATTTTCTGACCTAAAAATGCTATGGTTATATTGATGAAATGATGCAATCTTTAATTTTGCAATGACACTCAAAAGATTATGATGTAAAAATAAAAAGCAAATAATGTGGTACTAAAATGCAGTTTAAAAAGCAGTGTGATCACTAGAGGTCAGAAGAGACAAAATAAATCAAATGCCTCGAGGAACTAGGATTTGATCTTGTTTCTTAAAGCTGAAGATTATTTGAGAGAAAGAAGAGAAAGGATATTATGCCTGGATAATAACTATGTAATGATTGTAATCATTGTAAAATCCTTGCTTAAAAAAAAAGGAAAACTATCTTTGGCATCTGGAGTCATAGATATGCAAATCGGTTCTCAGGGAAATTACTTCACCACTTCTGATCTCACACCCACCCTGCACTGCATTAGCATTTCAGGTATCGCTTTTGGAAAACAAATTAGAATATATTAGAAAAGTAAACTTCATTACCATTGATTGTGTCCTATTTGTGTCTCCTGTAGTCAGAAAAGAGTACATTATTTATTGATCTCTCATGTGTATTCTTCTACTTTATTATTGCTAAATAAATTCTGACTTAAAGAAGAATGACCCATGGAGTCAAATGTCATTTTATACTCCACATAGTGCTAATTCCTGGTACTCAAATGGCCTCCTTCCTATTCAAGTAATGCAATACATGTGCTGCTTATTAGAGTATTTCAATACAATGTTGACGTCGTAATATTTTATCTACCTACAGTGTATGGGGTCAAGGGTTCAGATAATCCATTGAAAGCTTCATCATAAGAGGATGCGGAAAATACAGGAGTGCTGAACAGACTGCACACTACCCTGCTGCCCCACTTTCCGTGAATTTTACTCTGACAAGGTTTTTGATTTAATGCAGTTCTAGACAGGACTCTGAAGAGTTAGTAAATGCAACATATTAAATTGTTTTAATTCATTATTACTTTTGTATATTGAATTATTATTTATGTAATTTATTCAGCAATTAATATTTAATTCAGCATAGTACAGAGTGTCTAAAATTTGCTTTGGATAGCAACTGCTAATTAACCTATCCTATGTTAGGTGAGAATTTTAATTTGAAGGAGACAGAATGCTTTCACCCAAATATCTATGCATAATAAAATTGACAGTTTAAAATTTTTTGAAAACTGCAAAACACATTTTTTAAAAAATACCTGATTTTACTATTTGAAATGAGAGAGGCACACATTTCTGAACATATTTTTTAAAAATGAAGCACACATGCGGCAGGTTCCGTCTGTTCCAATTTCCTCCTATGTTCCAATTTTCCTCTCTACTGTTCTGGAATAACTATCCAAATAATTTATTTTCTGATTTGTTCTTGATGTCTCTTTTGCAAGGTTTTGTGTGTCTTTCATAAAGATTAAAGTAAAATTCTTTGGCCTTGCTCTTGAGGTTGAATGTCTGTCTCAGGGGGTCTTAGATTTTGCTTGTGTAATGGGGTCAAAGCACAGCCTACAGTGTACCACATCTTAATCAATTGTTGTTGGTAGATAGCTTTGCTTCCCTTGGACACATTCTGCAAAATTCTGGCTTCCTGTTTTACTCTTTAATGGTGAGGCTGTACCTCTTAACCTCTTTCTCTGTTCTGAACATTCTGAATCACTGTGATTGACAGCAGTCTGTCTAGTAACTGCATTCTTACTTCTAAAACTTGCCTTTCGCTTTTCATGGAACTAAGAGCAATACTATTCAGTCCTTTTGGCTGGAAGCAAATTTTTATTTAGCACAGAGCGGAGACGAATAAACCCATCCTTACTTAGCTCCAAAGCGTCCTTTATAACAAACAGCCTAGCATCAGTAGTGAGAGCTGTGGACCCTAATGCTTCATCAATTCAAGATCACTTTTACAGAAAGAACCTTTCTATATACATCCTTGCACTTAATCTTTTTTGATACGTTATAAAAAAAATAGAAAAAAATAAAACATCCATGTAGGCACAAAAATGTATTTCTTTTTGATCTGTTGCCTCAAAACTTATAAAACTGTATCTTAAGCTAACATATTCTGCAATTATTTCCTTAAAAGGAAACTAATTTATTTAAATAAAATCAATTTATTTACTTTTACTGTTGAAGACTGGGTTTTTACTTACAAGGACAAATCTTTTTGAGAGACAAAAAGTTTTAGAATTCAGAAAGTCTGTGTTCGCATATCAAAAGAAAAAATCAAAAGAAATCAGGTTTAGGTCTCTTACCATTTAATCATTATTATCAATTTTCTTTTTTTGAAAAGCCAGCCTCCTACTGCTTTACCTAGTAGAACTAGAAAATAAATTATAGACAAGGTACGGGAAATAAATGAATGATTTGCTGATTTGAGTTTCACAAAATTGGTCAAATCTCTTAGTTCTCTCATCAAACCCTAAGAAACAATACAGCCCCACATCCTGCTTTGAAAAGGAGTTGAGAGTACTGCAACTGTCTTGCCATGGATATGCTGATGATTTGTGAGTCTTGTAGACATATCACTTGTAGGCATGGGGTGTACATGTGTGTGAAGTGAGGCGGAGTGATACAATGCCAGGAAAAATTTAGACAAAGAGGCCTGAACAACTCACCATGTCGTGACTCAGAAAAACTGAAGAAGAATATTGAAATAAAGATGTGAAAATTAGCATCCTAGTTTGAGGACAAAAGGATACAAGATAAAATACTAAGCCAGCATCAATTGGCAGGGCAAGACAAACTAGGGGGAGAGAATCAGAGGACCCAGTGTGAAATCACAAGAGTGTATAAAATAAAGGACTGGATGTAATGCCTTAGACTATGGCTAGCTCGTTAGATACCAGATGGAATAGATAATGGTCCTGACTGTCCATGGAAGGAATGCAGAAATCATTAGCATAGAATAGCACTGTGTCACCCACTCTGCAACTTCTTTTTCACTAGATGCCTTCACTATTTCTTTCACTGTTTTTATCAATTCTTCTTTTACCTGGGCAAGTATTTCTGGTTTGAATTTCTCCATAGCTTTCCCTATTTGCATATTTATTTCATTTGATATCATTTCAGACACTTCAGTTGTATGGCTTCTTTTTTCTTCTATGTACACAGCTTCTAAGCTTTCTTGGGGAGGGCTAGGGCTTTGAGCCTGCCTTTTGTTCTTTCCTTTTGTCATTTTTCTATATTTCCTTACTTTGAGTGGTGTTCCAAAGCTTTCTCTCCATGTGTGGCGAATTACCTCTTACACCCTCAGTTCCTGGAGGAGCAGTGGCTCCCCCACAGGCTCTTGGCTTCCTCACAGGGTCCTAACTCCCCTCTGTGGGCTCCTGGCTCCCTAAATTGTAAGGCGAATGCTGGGTGTGGCCACCCCAGAGCCTGTGGAATCTCAGGCAGGTCAGGCCACCATGCTTTGTCCCAGGTAGGTCTCCAGGAGGTTCCCTGCGAGTGAAGGGCCTATAGGTCCCAAAGAGTCAGGCCAGAACGTTGGTTTCTGAAAAGTTCCTGATCCCAAACAGAGCTGACCAAGATGCCAGTCTCCACAATATTCCCAATCCAAACAGCCCGGGCCACTCTGCGGGTCCGAGAGTTTCGGGTCC
>PVJX010013658.1:0-47614 GCA_004027295.1 Dolichotis patagonum | reverse complement strand
ACAAACTATTTTGAGAGAAAATACAGCACAGACTCAGATTCCTGATGTTCTTCTGGAAGGGGAGTCTGTATGCAAACAAGAGCCTCTTTCCATTCCATCCTCCCTTCCTGTCAGCCAAAGATGTCAACTTGAGCAGTGAGTACAGTATAAAATTATTGCTTCTAGCAAACTAGGGATATTTTAAAATTTTTTGTGAATATACTAGGAGAACTATTGGTGTTTTTGTTAAATTATACACATTATACAACTCTTTATTTTTATCATGAAAAGATTAGTTAACACGTGTTTGGGAGTTCATAATGCATTATAAGTATCTCCATTGGTTTTTATGGGAAAAATAGTCTCGTCTTTCAGACAACTTGAGTTACAATGAGGTCTTGTGAATGAACTGATTTCTGCGCATCCTTCTGTATTCCTTGGAAGAAATTTTCTCTTTTCCAATATGATGCTTATAGTTGTTCTGCCCTCCCCCATCCACTCACAGACACACAATACAGGCCCACCTCAAAGCTCCCTAAATCACTGGAATGCCAAACAATTACTCATAAAATATTAAAGTTTGAACCAGATTAATTTCATCAGCAAGGGAACCCAAATATAATTAACTTGTGCTACTTGAATTTTTGCATTATTGCTGTTGTGAGATTAGTCCTTTCAGGATTTAAAAATTATGTAAATTGCTTACTTCTGTCTAATGAACTGTCTTTTCATTAAGGCAGACAGAATTAAATTTCTTGCAATCAATGAATCCCAGTACAATTTTATTTAATAATAGGAACAAAAATGCAGGAATTTATTTTTGTTGAGATACAATTTATTTTTAAAAATGACAAAATATCTCTGAATACTGATCTAAAGAAATATTATTATAGATGTCAACATAAAATAAGTAGAATCAGAACCAATTGCAATTGGAAAATTGCATGATCAGTAATATGTATTTTATTATTTCCTAGTCTCCCTTGATTAACCATGCTGTGTTCCTAAAACCTGGTGCTTCCATGAAAGCTACTGTTTACTCCATCAAACAAACATAATTTTAACTTAGCTTAATAGTCAGTAAGACTTTTGAATAGTAATAAAATATGTTGGAGTAAGTAATTTTATTACTGCTGTTTCAAAATAGTAAATTTGTGTGGGATAATTTCCCAAATAGGAATTTGCATATTTTTTTAAATTAATTTCAACTTGTGAGGAAAATAAATAAAAGGAGGATATTTTCAAGTTCAAATGAAATATTAGAATTATAATTTTGTTTCCTTTAAATCTTCACATTGTGAAATTCACATAAATAATTCCTTTCATAGGGAAATTTAAAATATTTTGCTTTAAAGGGGAAAATGAGTATCAGTGTGGTAAAATTAAATATTGCTAACACTTATACAATCAGGAAAATATAGAGAAAAACCTTGTGTAGGAAATTAATGTTAAATGGAAAGACATCACTTGTTCATGTATAGGAAGAATAAATATTCTGAAAATGGCCATTCTCCCAAAATTGTTATACAGATTTAATGCAACCCCAATCAGAATACCACTAGTATACCTCATAGATCTAGGGAAATCACTCCTAAAATTCATGTGGAACCAAAAGAGACCTAGAATAGCAAAGGCAATTCTAAGCAACAAAGGCAAGGCAGCAGGCATCACAATCCCTGACTTGAAATTATACTACAAAACTACTGTAATAAAATCAACATGGCACTGGAATATAAACAGATCTGAAGATCAATGGAATAGATTAGAATATACAACTACAACTACAAACACACTCAGCCACCTTATCTTGGATAAAGGGGACCAACATGTTCACTGGAAGAACAACAGTCTCTTTAATAAAGGGTACTGGAAACATTGGCTATCCATACACTGAAAACTAAAACTAGACCCATGCCTATCACCATTTATTAAACTAAAATCTAAATGGATCAAGGATCTAAATATTAAAACAGAAACTCTAAATCTGTTGGAAGACAAAGTAGGTCAAAATCTTGAAGAAGACATAGGGGTGGGTAGAGAATTCATGAACAAGAATCAAACCACTCAGAAAATACTCCCTCAAATCAATAACTAGGATCACATCACATCTTATTAAAGAGTTTCTGCATGTCAAAAGAAATCTCCAGCATAAGGAAAAGAAAACCCACAAACTGGGAAAAAGTCTTTTATCTGAAAAAACCTCAGATAAAAGATTTCTGTGTAGAACATATAAAGAATTACAAAAAAATCAGACACCAGGAATTCAAAGACTCAATCCAAAAATGGGCATCTGATATGAACACACAGTTCTCAGATGAAGAAATACAAATGGCAAATAAATACATGCTCAGCATCATTAGTCATTAGAGAAATGCAAATTTAAACCACACTGAGATTCCATCTAACTTCAGAAAGAATGGCCAGGATAAAGAAAACTACTAACAACAAATGCTGGAGAGGCTGCGGGGAAAAAGGAACTCTTCTGCACTGTTGGTGGGAGTGTAGACTGGTGCAACCACTGTGGAGATCAGTCTGGAGAGTCCTCAAAAAGCTGGGATTGGAGATCCCATTTGACCAAGCTATTCCACTTCTGGGCATATTCCCAGAAAAACTGAAAACTTCATGCCACAGTGATACATGTGCACCCATGTTTATAACAGAACAATTTGTAATAGTCAGATCTTGGAAACAACCTAAGTGCCCATCAACTGAGGAATGGATAAAAAAGTTGTGTCATTTTTATACAATGGAGTACCACTCAGCTATAAAGAATGACCACATTGAGATATTTATAAATAAATGGACACAACTTAAGACCATACTTGTAACTGAAATAAATCAAAGTCACATGTACAAATACTGTATAGTCTCCCTGGTGTAAGGAATGGTCTACATAAGATTTTATGATAATCATGGTTCCCATTATATTGCTTTGATGTCTTATAATATTTTCATTCATTGGTTGGAATGATTTTATTCTGTTTTCTTTGATTTGATTATGTGTGATGGTTTAGAGCTACTTTGAAGAAAACAAGACATTATGGCAGCCATTGCTGATTTAACATCATCTTGCTTTGAAATCCTACCATACTTTTGTTCTTCTGTTTCTATTGGTTCTACCATGTTGTGTCTTATTGGATTTTTATATGTGTGATAGTATAAACAAATATTTTAAGGAAAATGAGATATTATAGTAGCCATTGTTCATTATCCGTTATTTGGTTTTGAATGTCCTGTAATACTTTCATTCTCTTGAATGGTTTTATACTATTTTTCTTATGTTTAATACTATTTTGTGTGAAGGTATACTCAACTATTTCAAAGAAAAGAGACATTACGGTTGCTGCTGTTGATATCTGATTGTCTTGTCATGAAGAGCTGTGTTGCTTGACCATTTGTGTTCTTACTGTGAGAAGTGTATATTCATTGCCAGAGGAGTTATTGTAAAATAGGAAGGCTGATTCCTCATGGTCTCTCAATTCATGATTTGCTATGTGATTTTTTTTTTTTTGCATTCACTCCCAAGATGATCATTTCCTCTAAATATTACCAAGTAGAAGAATGTGTTATGTTCAGTTTTCAGAATGTGACCTTACTCTTTTTCCTTTAAAAACTATTGAGTCTTAGATGCTTTGTTAGTGAAAGAACAAAATAACTACAATAACCACTTTACATACTGGACAGACTATCTACTAAAAGATTTTTAAAAATGAAGGACTTGAATAACTTTATAAATGAACTAGAATTCACAGTCATACATAGAACTCTTTACCCAACAAAAGAAAAACACATTATTTTCAAACATATATGAAATGTACTGCAGCATAGACTACGTATTAGGTTATAAAATAAGTATTCAGATTTTAATATATTACAATTAGGTAGAATATCTTCTATAAACAAAATTAGATGTCTAAAAATCAATAGCAAAACGTAAGCTGGAAAATTTTAAACCATGTACAATTAAATCTTAATGTGTAAGAAAAAAATTTTAAAAAGATTACAAAATTCTTGGAATCGAATAAAAACAAATTAAAACATAACAAAACGTGAGATAGAGTCTGAAGGGTAAAATTTTAGCAATAAACACATATATTAAAACTGATGGTATTAAATCAATAAACTTTACAACTTAGGAAATTGGAAAAAAAGAAAATGAACTGAAGTTCATTTAACTTTATGTAAAGTTATCAGATGAAAGAAAATAATAAAAATTATAGTGCAGAAAAACTTAATTAACAATAGAAAAAATGATAGGGAGAATTAAGTAATAAAATTTCTGTGAAAGTAGCAACAAAATTGACAAATATTTGGCTGGACAGGTTAGAACTGTTCTAAGAAAAAAAGTTTAAACATATAATTAGGGGTTGGGTTTCATGATCATTAAGTTGGGGCTAAAAGTAAGTCATTATATAATGGTCTATAATTTGAATAAATAGAAAGCAACAACATGAAGTAAATGTATTCCTGTGCAAGCATTATGCTAAACAAATGTGCCTGGTGTTCTTTGGAAGGAACTCATGAGACATTCTCTAGCAGTCACATGCTTCATTTCCTTGTATCTAATTTGGGGTAACATAAATTTTTTTTTCATGTTTTAAAGTACAGAGATATTTTTATAAAGATCATAAAATTCTAACATTTTGTGAAAGTTATTCTTATTTTAGGAAAATCAATTTCTCTTCTTTCCTTACAACCTAATCTAGAATATTTATTTTTGAGTTCATTTAGAAACTTGACATTTTCAATGAAGCCACAATTTGGCATGTCTGAAAATTTTACTTTTTTGGAAAAAAAAATTATGGGGTCTTCTCCAAAATTAAAAAAACACAATCCTAGCAATTATTTGTAACATTGAGTTTATTTTATTTGTATTACTTGGATATTTTAATGACCATAAAACCTATGTCAGTATAACTTAAAAAATGATCACATTCTTATTGCAATTTTTCTTTAAATTCATAGACATGATACAGAGTCTTTCTCTGGTACAAACAAAAATATACACAAAATGAGTATGCTACAAATTAAGCAAAATATTTATCATGAATCTCAGTCTTTATTTTCTAACCTCATCAGTTCATTGTAATTGACATTATCACTAAAAATAAAATAAAATAAAATTTGTGAGGAACTCATCTCAGTAGTTCATATTCAATTATAGTTTTATATCATTTTTACTCAACTGTTGAGAACTTCCTATTCAACTTCTTCATTTTATAAAAGAGAATTTCATGACTCACTTTTTTCATTTTGATGGTTAAATTAATAAAGTATGAGGAAGTATTATTAGAAAGAATTTAGTGTAGAAATTATTGAACTGCTTTTAGATCAGATTGAATACAGAGCCAGAAAGTCAAATTGTTACTCTTAAATTATTTAAATTCAATTTTTTTTAGTCATAGATTTTTGTTCAATATAGTACAGATTCTGATAACAATTTCTGTTAGCCATCTGGTTTTGCAAGTCTTATGATCTCCCATGTAGCACCTCAACCATGGCACTGTGGCATGACATCAAGCATAATAATTCACGAAAGAAATAATATGGCTGCATTCCATAAAAAGTCATTTATTAACAGGAGATAGGGTAGATTTTGTCACTGGACAATGATTTGCCTGACATTTCATCTGGTACTCTATAGATAATTCATATTAAAATATTTTTCTCAAATTTAATATTTTCTAATATGATTGATTTCATATATGACAGATAAAGAAATTTGGGCAAAAAAGATTTCCATAATTTACAATTTCATTTGCTTAACACAAGACAGACTGTTTTGAACCCAGAAACCTGGGCTCCAAAGTGGGTCTTCTTATGCTTTAGCTATATTGTCCAATTTCAGACAATATAAATATGTTTTTATGTGTCAGTATTGAATTAAAGTCTTTTGCTTACTTCCATAATGAAGCTAGTTTTGCAATTATGTAATATAAAGTTTGGAATCCATATATGAAGGAAGAAGTTGGGCCTGATGACAAGGTTAACACTGTTTCTCTCTCTCTCTCTCCCTTTCTCTCTCTCTGCATCTCTCTGACTCTCTTTTTTTTACAGCTTTGAAAATAGACTCACTGAACACTGCCAGTCATTTATTAGAGTCATGGAGACATAGCCCAGCAGTCTGACATTCCTTTTATGAGCTTTACAAAAGCAAATAGCAATCTTGTATGTCCATATCCATGGAATACAGCTTCATGTGCAGATTTTTATTGTATTCATACTACAGGAAGATGTTTTTGTTAGCATATTTTTTTAAAAATAGAGTAAATAACAATAAAAGCTCCTCATAAAAATGTTCACTTCATTTCAATTCAGTAGATATCAAACACCAAGAAGTGACATTTATAAACAAATCACGAACTTTATAAAGGCAATTTCATATTGAACTACGTATAAGTATACCTCAAGTGCTTAGCCCATTACATGAGAGAAAAGCTGTTTTTTAAATGAATGAAGTGTACAGAGGTATTTTTACCTTATGATCTCCCATGTAGCACCTCGATGCTACAATTTGGAATTTGGAAGAGCTTGGATTTATAAATGAGGATAGATAGTTAAGTCAAATAACAGCTATAAATTTGCTACTTTATTGTGAAATTCTGAAGAGAGTAGGATTATTTTATGAAAACAAGAGAGAGTAGGTAATAAGCATCAGACAAAGTTAAATTTTTGTTAGTTTTGAAAGTTAGATAAATATTACTCATTTAGGGTAAATAGCAAAAATTATTTTAATCCCTTTGAAAAAAATATAAGAGACTAGTAAATCACGCCATTCTCCATTTCTTCCCATCTGCCACCCATCAGCAAAGTCTTGGACTCTATTAAATACATTACCTCCCATCTCTTTCTTTGCTACTATTTGAGTCTGTGGCACCATCATCTTTTGTCTACATTACAGACATCTTGGGGTACATGGTCTCTATTTTTATCATAGTCCTCATGTTTCTTTTTGAAACACAGAATTCAAAGTGACACCTTTAAAAATTTCAAATGAATTGTATAATTTGTCTGCTCAAATTTTTCCAATGTCTTTTCATCACATTTAGATAAAAGCCAACTTTTACAATGACATATACAACCTCGTGACACTTCCTTCCTTCTATTCATTTCTGTGATTCTAGTATTCCATTTCTTGATATTTCTGAGAATGTGGAAATGCTCCTTCAAAATATATGCAAATGTTCACTCTGCTGTTTTTCTCAAATTCTGTAATCCTTTTTCTTGTTCAACATTTTTCAAGGGTCAGATGTCTTCTTATATCTGTACCTTGTGTGCACCTTATGAAAAAGATCCCATAAATATGGATATGATTTTATTTATTTTTCCTTTGCCCTTCATCATTATATAATATATTGTGCATTGTATATTTTTTTTATTCTGTCTTCTCCACTGGCTAGTAACATCAATGACATTAGAATTTTATATCTTTATTCAATGCTTTATCTCTATTTTCCAGAAAGATGCATAGGATAATTTGTATACATAATAATTTTTAACTTAATGAATGGTTGACATTTGACAATTTGAGACTAAATCTATGACGAAGGAAGTATAAATTACATTATTAATTATTATACTCAATTTTCATTATTTCATTTTCTTTTGGTTCCAGAAGCCTGATTTTTAAATGTGTTACATAATAATATGGTTTATATGTGTACCTGTTGGAGGCCACTACAAAGCAGCTCTGAGCAAGATTTAAGTTTTACTAGTTGGCTTTCTATGTTTATCTGTGACTCTGTCCTAGGCCTCAGCCCCTTGCCTGGCGTTGGGAGCTGATTCACAGTAGGTGAACCTCTATGGATCACTGGCCCTGGCTGAGGCCTGTAGTGGTCTGTGAGGCCAGAAACACCTCAAGGGGCGAGATAAGGCCACAGGTACAGACATTGGCTCCAACCCCAATTAACAAGATAGAGACTGCAGCTGCGGAAATCACTCCTGCAGTTTCATGCCTACCATGTCTTCATGATAAGACAGTTCTACCGAACTGACTTGATTCATTACTTGGAGACGTCCTTGAAGTGACTCCCAGGTCCTGCTCATTGCCTGCACTTTCCCCAGTTTCTCTGCCCCTTGATGTTGACCCTAATAAAGTGGGCTGATCCAGAGAAGCTTTTGTCTTAGCCCTCAGAGTCTTGAGCTTAACTTAAGGGTTTTGACCCTCCTGGAGCCCTAAACAAATTATAAGATTGTTTCTTTTTATTTAACCTCTGCCATATATTCATCTGGGAGATCGGGAATCTAGGTCAGGACCCGATATATACCTTTCCTAGAAGCAAAGCAAATTACTTAGTTATAATGCAAGATAATTGGTAAATACAGCCTCTTTCTCCATAATCTGTTAAAGTATGAGAATCTCACTCCTTTAAACTGACATACATAAAGTGAAATATTCCTTTTGGTTATGAGGAAGTTTATTTTAGTAAAATTACACAGAGGTATATCCTCTGCTTTTTATATCATTGCTTGAGGATGTGATTTTTGGCAATATATACCTTGAATTAAGAATGAGGAAGCCTAAATAATTGTAGAAAAGTAAATTCAAAGCTCCACTGATACAAAAACACCAAAAAAGACCAATGTCATTTCATTGCCTTTGAGTTCTATTAATAAAGCCCTTTTAAATCAGATCATTTTGTTTGTTTTTTCATTACATAATTATTGGTGCTATGAGGCAAATTATGCTTGTGTCTTATAAATTATGTGAGATGAGAGAAGTCCCTTATTTTCTTGTCCTTGCAATTTTATTTTATGTATGTATTTTTTAAACTCTCATTGTATTTAAGAAAGGAATTTCAAACAACCTAGAAAGCTTTATAAATTTAGTACCATGGAAATGAAATTATATATAATTTATGTAGAAAGAGAAAAAATAAGAAAGCAAACTAAAGGTAATTTAAATAATATCCCAAGAAGCAAAATTGAATAACTAATGGTATACCATTATTTACTCTAATTTCTGAATAGCCAAATCAGAAACAAGGATTATAATATCAAATCTTTCTTATGGTTGTTGAGGGAAAGCACAGATGGTCCAGATACTGAGATATAGAAAACAATTTTTATGGTTCCTATTAGGCAACATACTCAGCATTACAGCTGGACAATTTAGAATTTCTTAATTCCCACCCCACAACACTACATATCATGTATAACACTACAATATCGTGCAAGGATATTCTTTTTTTTGGCATTAATTCTTTATTTTATTGAGTTTATTTTTAACCTCTCTGATAAATATAATTAAACTCTATTATAGAATGCTAGGAAACTTTAATCAATAAATATAAAATTTGGACAGTCTCTAATGTCATTTCCAGTCTAAAAAGTAAATGTATGTAAGCAAAAATGTATAAATACTTCATCTCTGGTAGGCTTGCAGGTGTGGGATAAATACTACAAACTCAGAATAGCAACAAAACCCAATCTGGTTGAGTTGGGCATGCTGGCAGATACCTACAGTCTCAGAACTTGGGAGGCCGAGGCAGCAGGATCACTGTGAGCTTGAAATCAGCCTGGGCCACATAGTGAGTTCAAGGTCAGCCTGACTAAATACGGTAATCAGACTCTGTCTCAAAAAAAGAAACAAAAACAAAAACAGAAAGCAAAAAACAAGTTCGAAAAAACAACTTAATCTGTGCACAAGAGAAAATACTGAAAGTTTTCTAAAAATAAGGTATAAGGGCCCGGTATATAACTCAGCAGCACAGGACCTGCCTGGCAAGCGTGAAGTCTTGACTAAATAAATAAATAAGTGGTATCAATCTAGAGATGTTTGTATTATTTATTAATGGGTGTCCAATGTTAAAAAAAGAATTAAGAGGGGGAAAATGTCCTAAAAATAGACCCAAGTAAGCAAAATTTCTTGAATTATCAATTGAGTTTACAGAAAAAATTCTCATATGTCAAAAATTAAATATGTGGTAATTACATTAGAAAGCTAATCTAAATGAAAAAATGTAAAATTAAGTAAAAAAGTAGAGTTGAGATAAACTGATTAAATTTAGAAGTTGTTATATTTATAAATTGGAAAAGACAGAAAAGATTAGTGAAGTGGAGAAATCATTATAAGTTATTCTAACTGAAGCACAGAAAAAATGGATAAAATTAAGATATAGAAGGTAGAGGAAAAGTTATAATAATGTGACTGGAGTTTCAGAGGAGGACAAAAGAGATAATAATTTAAAGTGATTTTTTAAAAATAATGAATGTGACACTAAATATGGAATTCTTAATAAGTACCTCCTGATTAGTTAAAGTAGCTCTATCTGCTATTACATCCTTTTCTCTTTGATCTAACAGCAGTAATTTCTATCTTCACATGTTCATTATTTTTCCCAAAATACAGTAACAAACTCTTACCATTGCTGTATTTTAGTTATAAATTATTTCCTCCTGGATTGCCATTTATATGTCTAAACTCAGTTTCTGTTTGTATTTGAGAAATGACTTTGCACCCCATGTGAAGAGAGGATGTTTGTTATGGATTCTGCATAAAGCAAATATCCTAGTTATTGTCCTATTCCTAGTTATGGTCCAAATTGTGTTTTCATAAGAAATTATTCATCTCCTGTGTCTATTACATAAAATTCAATGTAACAATGTTCAGAGAACGAAAAGCCAACTATGTATACTCAAAAGAATTTACACTACATTATAGTTCTCAAGCCATCATTATGTCAAACACACAGCCAAGTACGACAGCACCAAGCACTCCCAAGGAGCGTGGCAGCTGGGGCTGCACTGCATTCACGCTCAGGTGACAGATCGCCTGAAATTCCACTGCACTTCTGAGATCACAGCATTCCATTTTCCACTGGTGAAGGCCTCAGTACTCAAAGGCAAAACTAGTTCCTATAATCGATCTTAAGGGTCTTAAACTGTGCATTTACCCTGCATATTAATTTTGTGTGAATTGGAATTAAATCAGGGAAATAAAGCACATTATATAAATGGTGAATGCTAATACAACTAAAATAATTTAACAATTGTGAAAGTAATCATATCTTGAATTGGTATCTCAGAGCTGAGGAAGAATATCCAGGAAGTGTCATCCTTAGAATGGTAGCCCATTCCCAAAGATCCAGTCCAGATTTCCACAGGAAATGTACATCACCAGACACAGAAACAGAGACTAATTCACTGTGGGGTCTGACTTAGGGCTCGCGCATAGCAGGAAGACAAATAGGCAACAAACACCCAGAGAGAGGAGAGCCATGTGTGAGCTGTGCCCGTGGATAAGGAGTGATCAGCAGAAGATGTGCAGATGCCGTGTAAGCAGAGGGTGTGGAATACATGTCTCTCTGGGGAGATCCATAGTGTCACAAGCTTACAGTATAGAAGGGCAGTAGAAGAAAACATTCTAGGGTTTTGGGGCATGAGCAGAGAAACACAGAAAGTGTGGAAGTCGGGCGGCATGTGTTGAGAGAGCTGCAGCGTGGCAGTCACAAGCCTGAGCCAACTGCAACCGACATGCCAAGATGTCAATGTCGAGGTACAGCTCAGGAACTGTTCCACGCCTGCTGCAGGCCAAACGCACAGCCTTCCACAGTGCAGACAGCTCATTTCTCCTCTCCTCTACTGACCTCTACTGAGAAAAATTAAATTGTGTTCAGTGTAGAGGAGAAATTTTTAAAGCAATCATGTCCGTCTTCACAGCATACATTGAAAGGTGAATCTGGAGCTAAGAGGTAATAAACTTGTAACCGGCATGCATTTTAAAGAATAATATATACTGTCAATGTTTAGAATTAATATCTGAAATACTTCGATATCATTGAACATCTTTTCTAACAATCTTTGAACCCTAAGTCGTATTTAAACTCCTTGAATAAATGAATAATTGCAATTTACTAAATGCTTCTCAGTTACATTTTTGTTTAAACTACAATGCATTCATAAGCAGTTTTTAAAATTTGTCCGTTAAATATTGGTCTAAAATGATACACTCATAACAAAAGTATGCTTTTTCATTAAGACAATATATAAAATCTTAATTATAAATATACTGAAATCATAATTTCATGTGATTAATTGCATAATACCATAAAATATCTTTTTATTTTCAAAAACATTCTGAAAAGTTTGCTCTTCTAGATGTTTTCAAATTTGGTTTTGATTCACCCTGCACAGCTGCTCAGTCAGCATGTGGCCACTAACACAGCATCGGCCTTGTCACCTAAGACGTGATTTAGTGAGAAGGCGCAATCATTCCTCAGGGAAAGAGGTGGTGCTGGACACCAGTTGTCAGTCATTAAAAGTTTCGATCTGAAAACTTTTTGATAAATGGGCATATCTGACCTATCCCAAACGATTAACTTTGAAAGAAGCTTTATGTTAATTCATTCAAGTGCTTTTTAACTGCTCTAACTCATTTTAAACATCACAAAATCTTGAAAAGCTGTGTATGAGTTTATCTTTAAGCATGTATTATTTCCCTTAAATGGTACAGACTTAAGAACATTTACTATTTAATTCTATTTGTTATAAGAGGTAAAAGCATTGTAGTAGGTATTTACATGATTTTGGCATACTGATAAAAATTTTTGAAATGTTGAAAGAACATGTATAAAAATACACAGTGGGATACACTGAATTTTCTTTTAATTTTTCAGAGTTATATTTTTATTACAAAATATAAGTATTAGCCAGAGAAAAAGGAACCACATACACATGTATAGAAATTTTAAAAATTTTGCATATTCTTAGCTACATATTCTAACTCATTTACTTTCTCTTTGGTTTTTCTTTGGTACCAGGGATCAAACTCAGGACCTCACACATGCCAGGCAGGCACTTACGTCATTGAGCTATATCCCCAGCTCATAACTCATTTACTTTCATACTGATACATCATAACTTGCAAAATCATTACAAAATACAGAATCCTCTCAAAATTTTAATAATACTTTAATATAAACATGACCTGTCCCAGATGTCACATATTTTAGACATAAAAGCTGAGAACTAAGTAAATATTAAAAAATACCCAAGTTCTTTGAAATATTAGTCTATTTATTGTATAAAATATTTATTGGTTAGCAGGCACCTATGGGATGAGACTTCACAAACATAAAAGGGTATAAGGAGGATATAGGTTCTATTCTCAATGAAAAGGAGGCAAATTTTAATTATATACAACATTATTTTTTCTCATTAACCTTCTAATTTAACTTCCCTTTCCATGGCCCCACATCAACCATATCATATCCTGACCTATGATGTTATAGTTCTTACCGGTATCTTTAAAATGATGTAATGGTGACAACTGGTCAAAAATAACATGTTACCTTTACTTAATTTCACTGAGGTTAGTAATATATAATATTCATGTGTAATAATTTAAGGGAGATGATTTTTTTCCTTGTGAATTGTGTCAGACATGTTTAAATGTGATAAATATAGGAATGATCAAAATCCCAACAGTGTCTCTTGAATTATTTTCCATCACGAATATTCTCACTCCTGTGGTGACAAATGCCTGTAATCCCAGCACTTGGGAGGCTGAGGCAGGTAGATCACTGAGAGTACAAAGTGCTCAAGGCCAGTCTGAACTGAGTAGTATGGTCCTGTCCCAAAAAGACAAAAAAGAGAAAGTTCCCAGCTTGCAGCTATAGAAAAATAATTTATTTTTATATTGTAGCACACACACCAGAAGAAACTGTCTTGATTTTGCACAGTCTTGTGCAAATACAAGCCCCTAATTTGCTTTTCCTAAAGAAGAACAGAATGATTACTGTTGCTTTCATATTTATTTGGCAGTGTGGAAAGACATTCCATTATTTTATAAATAAGATAGAGTGAAATGCTATGGATTATCCTGGAACCAAATTTACTGCGACCTCTCTGGAAATAATGACCATTCCTTTTTGAAGGCCTTAATTTTATAATTAACTTCTTTCTATTTTCTTTTAGTTCGTTGAAAAAAAAGTTTTGTGTTAATATTGTTAAGATAAAGTATCATGCCTATGTCACATACTCTAACAACTATGAAGACAGCAATTTGCAATGTATTAATTATTGTAAGTCTCCTGATAACCTGATTTGAAACCATTTTATTGGTACTTAGAGCTTTATGTTTCCCTTTAAAATAAATAAATAAGGAAAAATTAAAATTAAACTAAATAACTAAAGAAGATACAGTGGGACTTTTCTTTCTAGAATTCTGAAATCCTTTATTAAAATAATGAAGACAATGGATCATAGTCTCAAGATAAATGACTCTCTCAAACATAAATACTATTTAAAATAAATATATGAACATAATATATAGAACATGAAACTAACTCAAGTGTTACAGTGCATGCTTGTAACCCCAACACTTAACAAGAGAGAACAAGAGGCTCACAAATTTTTGTCTTGCCAGTGCAACTTATCAATATAGTTCCTGAAAAAAAGACAGAAAGCATTCACATAACTATATGTAACTTTATGAAAAAATATAAATTTCATACATTCTGTATGAAGGCAGGGGAAATGAAATTTCTTTCTTTTTTTTGGTACTGAACTCACAACCTTGTGCTTTCCAGGCAGGCACTTATGCCACTGAGCTAAATTCTCAGCCACATCATTTTCTTTCATATTAAGGTACCTAAGCAAAAAAAAGTAAGGATTATAAATTTTAGTTCCTTCGACCTTCTTCCATACTTATTTAACTATGATAATTTGTTGTGAAAAGAATTTGCATAAAATTTTCTAGAAAAGTAAATGAGAGACAATCATCCTCTGACTTTTATGCATGTGTTGCTTATATTTATAATTCTGTATAGCACCCTGCTGCTAGCTTTAAGACTTTCTGTTCATTGTTTATTTTTAGTAATTTATGTACGATGTCCTTCGATCAGATTATTTTCGTTCTGCTTGGAATTTCTCAGAGTTCCAAGATCTATGTGTTGTTACTCTGATATTTTGAAAATGTGTATGGTCGATGTCATTATTGTTTTGAATGTTTCATATTCTCCCTGTTCTTTGTTAATATAATAGTTGTATCTTAAGTGATATGTAGATTCTGCAATTCTACAAATCTGTTTTTTTCCTTTTTTAATGTGTAACTGCTGTTAATTATATTGCTATACATTTTAAATTCCTGCTACTGTTTTCTATAGTGTAAGATCCATTTAGTTTTATATTGTTTACTCTTCATTGTGCTTATTTCTATATCTAAACATTTTAATGTATTCATAACATGTACTTTATGGTCTCCTCAGCGAATTTCATCATTTTTGTCCCTTTTAACCATCTTTGTGTCCACAGTTTATCTACTGCTTACCAATCATATTTTCTTGCCTACTGATGTTCAGTAATTCTGCTTTTTTTTCATTTTTAAAAATTCTTAGTACACAATGATTACATTTATCAAGGGAGACTGCATATATATGTAAGTACCGCAGGCTAGCCAGTTGCGTCATTGGACTGACGAATATAAAGCATCTTAATTCTCCCTTTTGTCTTGTTCCCCTTCCATCCTTCTCAAATCCCTCCATTGATTGTGTGATGGACAATGTGATTTTTTTTTCTTTTTGATGTCTGGTTTTGTGATCTTCCTGTAAAAGTGTTACAGTTTGTTTAAGTGGCAGATAAGTTTTTGTGGATACTCTTGATCCTGGAAGCTTGTTTTGGTTTGTTTCTTTATTTTTCGTTAGGACACACATAGTACAATTTTCAGTCTAACTAATTTAACCCTTCACTGAAACATTCTAAATTTTGGTCACTATATACTCTCAGTGGTTGGCTAGCTCTTGCTGGTGTTACCCAAATGCGTGTTAACTTAATGTGAGCTCTAGAAGTTTTCAAATTTATAGTTTGCCAATATGTGTTCCTTTGAGTAATTTTTTTTCTTAGCTTATCTTCCTTGGAGTTCCCCTTACACAGACGTTTATTTGACACAAGAGGCATGAGAGGATTGTTCCCACTCTTCTGTACCTAATTTTCTTCTCATTATTATACAATCTTGAACTTTCTTGCATTCTGCTATAGAAAGTGCATGCAAATAAAAAACCAGTGTAATGGTAGAACTCAACAAAATATTTTCTTTTCTTTTTTTCTCTTTTTCTTTCTCTTTCTTTTCCTTTTTTGGTGGGAGGATCAGGATCCTACACTATTATTTATTGAAGAACAAAATTGTTTCATATCTTTTGCTCAGTTTCCTAACTCTAAAATTTGTATTTGAATTTCTCATTTCAATGATTAAAAAAATGTTCACTGGGGGTCAAATAGAATTAAGTATTATTTAATGGTCATGTTCTGGGAAAAAAGTTGTTGTTAAATGACTCATGGAGTTAGGGACACAAAGAGAATGAAAATTAATGTAGGATGAGAGCAGAAAAGATCAATACCATTGATCTATTGATTTTAAAATAATGAAAAGAGATTTCAATGGATATAAAGTTTTCTATTTTAAATTTTTGAGGAATCTTCTTAATGATTTTTCATAATGATTATAGTGGTTTGCATTTCTTCCAACAATGTAGAAGGTGTTACCATTTGTGTTCGGATGCCTCCGCCTTTCAAGCCTCATGCAATCATGGACATGGCCACATCTAGCGCTTGCGATTTCTTCATTTTCTAGAGCTTGGATTGCTGGTATGAGTGCTACATTCACCCAGGGTGGAGCCCGCGTACAGTGCAATGGTGGGGAAGGAGTGTCTTTCTGTCTTTTGCTGTTTGTGGCAGTCATGAATGGTGGCCCTGCCATGCCACTGTGCTGCTTGGAGCCAAGTGAGTATTGCCTGAAACCTCCAAAATTGCAAGAAATAAAACTTCTTTTCCCTAATTTGTGTATCAGGTATCTTTTGTCAATAAAGAGAGAAAAGTAACCAAGACAGAAGGGTTCCTTTATCCTCAGAACCTCACTAGGCACTTGTTTTATTTGAGTCCTTGATAATCCAGCTATTTTCTTTGTAGACATCTGCCCCCAAAGAGTTAAAGACATCATATTACAGTGACACAAGCATACCCATGTTTATAAAGACACAGTTATTACTGACTAAATCATGGAAGCTGCCTATTTGTCGATCAATAGAATAATGAATAAAGTATTTATACACAGGAGTACTATTGTGTCATAAAGACATAAACTTTAGTCATTCGTATGAAAGCAGATGTCCTTTGAGACCATAATTTTAAGTTAAATAGTCATAAGCTTAAATATCACATGAATTCTCTTACACGAGAAACCTAAGATAAAAAGAGCCAATAAAATGTATATAACAAGAAAAAAAGAGATAAGTCTTTTGCAAGAGAAAAATGGATAAGAGATGAAGGGCGAGTGGAGGAAGGGGATGAGAAAAGGAACTAAAACATGCTATGTGCTTGGACCAAGTCCCCCAAAAGATCATTGTTAGTATAAAGCACAACATATGCTACCAAAAAAACAAAGACTGAAAAAGAAGTTTTACGATATTAAAGCTCAGGAAAGATCTTTCAGTTAAGTGATACAAATACTAAATAATGAATAAAATATTATATGCAGGTACAGAGTTGAAAAGAAATTGAATGCCAAGAATTTTATAACTATTCCTTATTCTGGCTTCCTTTTATAATTACTTAATGATAGTACTCCTAAATAAAGTTTTGTTGCTCAGGAATATCATTATTTGAATTTATGATAGAAGTGATTTATTATTGTCTTAATCAAATGTTACAACAAATTCAATGGCCAAAGTACAACCCAAATCAAATTTTTCAGCATGAATAAACAATACATGATTCATCTAAAGTTATGTAAATCCAAGAAAATTCGTGTCCTAGAATTAATTTTTCATGTTCAGCATTGAAGGAAATAGAACATGATTACTGAGATCCATTATTGGCAAACACTGCTCCCAAGAGCCAACTACATGGTATCTGAAAGAATCAAAATTCTACTTTCACTCTTTTAAGATATGGAAAAATCAACAAATAACATGGGTATGTCAAAGGTAAAGTAATTATAAACATATTAAAGATAATTGAGCAAGGTAATACAAATGAAAATTTGGTGAGATGATACTTTTAATATTTTAAAGAAAGTATTAATTTGGAAATGATATTAGACTAGAATACAAAGAAAGGATAAACATGCAGGGAATAATATGTACAATGTCCTTAAATAAGAAATAAACTTTTGCATTGAAAATATGCAAGAGTATTAGAATGGCTGAAAGAAAGGAATTAAATAACTAAGATAGTTTGGGACAGATAGGAGATAGGGAGAAAGTGACTATGAGGTTTTTTTTCCATGTAATATTTAGTGGCTTTACTCAAGAATAATGAGATAAATCTTTGTGGAATATATAACCTAGGAATGATACAATCAGATTTTTGTTTTAGTACTATATTTCAATTGGAAATTTTGCTTTAAAACAATAGGAGAAGTTTTCAAAGATGACTCACAGAGTGATAATTCATTTTATAAAGAGTAATTCTATAACACCCTGCTAGATGATTCCCGACTATAGTCCTAACTGAAGCAAGGATTGAGTCATGTGAAGATCCCTGAAAGAAAAATTCAAGGTAGTGACTTTTGAGGAAAAGTAATTTTCGAGGTTTGGCCTGAGCACAGTACCTGCTGAGAAGAATGAAAGAAAGTAATTTTGGAGAAGCAGGTCTGGGACAGACCAAGTAGCACTTTTTACAGTAGGATCAAGTACTTTGCACTTTAGGAACAAGTTTGAAGGTTTTAAGCAAGGAAGTGATATATTTTCTTTTTCACTGAAAGCATAGTACTGTTTTCCCAAGGTAACTTACTGTCAAGTAGCAAATAGTTTTTAAAGGGAAAAGACAAAGCATAAATGCTATTTCCAAAGTTATTATGGGAATGCAATCAAGAGATGGCATAGGACAAGGTGTAAGGTCACTGTGACCAAACACTGTAGGAATTTTGGTATATATTTAAGGCAAATGCAGAAAATATGAAAAAAAATGTATGTTGAGTATTAGAAGACTCAAGGAAACTTTTGCAATAGGATTTTAATATTCTTTTTCAATCTCTGATTTTCAGGCCTCTAGTCATGCTATTTTACTTTCCCTTACTCCTTTTTTTAAAGCCTCAGAGTGAAAGAGAAAACAATGAATGATCCCTCTTTACTTGTTGTTTTGCCTTTCAACTGTGTATTTTTTTTCTACTCAGATATATGTGGTGTACTGCTTCACCTAATTATACACTTTTGTATGGAAAAATAGAACATTTGATGCCTGATGAGCATCACAATAAACTTTCTCATAAGTAAACTTCCTTGCAGTGCCAGACACAAAATGTCAAGAAGTTCTTTTACACTTTTCTACAGACGTCAATGTTTCTATTCCCTGCTCAGCGGAGTTCTATATTCAGTGACATTACAAAGTCATTTGAAGGAAGTTGCCTGGTGAGAGAGAAGATGATAGTCTTCTTCGTCTTTTAAATAACTGAAAAGCTGTTCCAGCACACACATTTCACAGCATTCTTATTCTTTTCTTTTCCCTTTCTAGGTGAACATGAGAAGATCAGAAACCAAAGGAATGCTCGGCTAACACTGCTAGGTAAGGAGGGCTGCCTTTCTCCGTGCTCTGCATCCCTCATTAAAGACACTGCCTCTTCTAAGATTGAACCTCTAGTCAGGCTGGACATGATGATCTTACTTTACATTTTGAACAGTTAACCTTGCAAAACAAATTAAGCAATCTCTATTCCTATTCGTATATAAATACAGCTCAGTAAATTACATTCACATGAAATACAATTGAAATTTGTCCTACAGAATAGTCAGTACTTTAAAAAAGCTAGGAGAAGGTACAATGAATCACAATAAAACAGAAAACAGGGAGCAAAAGAAAAACTATCCAGGAAAGTGAAATAGACAAGATTGCCTGTATTCAAAAATATTTCAGTAGGCTCATGACTGCTGCCATAAGAGAGGAAACCTGGATTCACGTCTCTAGAAAAAAAAAAAAAAAAACAGTATGTATCTTTTATGGGTCAGAGTTATCTCATATATAAATACCAAAGGACATCAAAAGGATCACAAATTTCTTTCCTAGACTGGCATTTAGTGGGTTGTGATAATGTGATAAAGCTCTCTTTGTTTATTGATTGATCAGTAGACCGCTACTTTTCCATATACTCAGAACAGGCAACGTCTATCATTAAGTTTCAAAGGATGGTCTCAGGTTTTAAGAACATATCCAATTTTTGTAAAATATTCAGAGGGAATATTTGCATTGCATTGGGGCAGAGAAAAACTACAATTTCCACTTTTTGAAGTAAATGCTCAAAAAAATATGTTGACAAGCTGGGCCCTAGAATCAGGAAAAAGCCCTCTTAGATCCTCTTAGATGTGGTCAAGTGAACACTTAACCACACCTATACCAAATCACTCAGTCTGAGACCTGCCTGTTGAAATGACAGACTGATAATGTTATTATTGGAATATTTTCTAGTATTGATATGAAAGATATAATGAAAAACATCAGCGCAACTTATATTTTCTCAGTAGAAAGATGCTACATTGATATTAAACAACTATAATTTCTACTGTAGATGAAAAGGCAGAATAAATACATGAAACTGCATAAAAAGTATCTGTTTTATTCATCAGCCTGTATACTTTTTATTTATATTTATTTGCCTACTATCTATTTTTACATGTGATAAAACTCAAGCTTTCCTTTATTTTGTCATTCTGCATCGATTGGCATGTTTAAATAATTACACATACCTCAGAGATTTAACAGACAGATGTTCATCTATTAAAGCAAGATTTGAATAAAATTCTTGAGACACTGATTTACTGAAGGTTATAAATACTATCACATTTGGGTTCCCACATGTTTGTATAACTTCTATCCATTCTCTGGATGATTATCTAATGTGTTTTCTCCTGACACGAATGATATTTCTAATGCTCAGGGAAAATTAATTCACTAGAGAAAGGTGAGTGACAGTATATTGCCAGGGGTCATGACTTTTTCTCTGGGCTGCCGTTTAGCATGTTGTTTTATGTTTTTAATATAAAGAAAACTTTTAGTTATTTGTGTGAATAATGCTTTTCCAGGGAGTTTAATTGCCTGTGTCTGCATAACAAACACGACTACAGTGTCACCAGCATTAGACAGACAGTGCGTCATGTGGTTGTTCACCTCTAGAACCTATGGAGGAAAGTTTTTCTTTCTTCATTTGTTTTACCGTTCACAAAAAAACGTTATGAGTGGCCATAAACTGGAAATTTGCAGAGTTTTTAAAACAGAAAACCACAAAAAAGACATCCTGTTGGAAACAATTTAGCTAGAATCTTACATTAATTTTTGGTTGACACCTACATCCTGCTTCTTTGTTGAGCAGGTTAATTTTTCCCTTGTAATTTTTTGCTCTTCTGGGTCAAATACATGATTTATGAAGTAAATATCAATTGATGCTAAATTTCATATATATATATATATATATATATATATATATATATATATATATAATTGTCCACATGTGAGTAAAGTACATTTTCCTCTAAGTCAGACTTACTAAAAACTTGTTCAGTAAAACTTGATATCAATTTTATGCCCTTCCCGTTGAAACTTAGCATAACTGAAAAACACTGTTCTTAATCTTAATTTACTCTAAAATAATTAAAAGGATAATTTTTGTGATACTAAAAATGTATAGTAACTCTAATAAATGACTTTTAAAAATGCACTGATTTATACTATCATTATTTTTGAAATTTAGTTCACTCTGTTTTCCAAGTCATCTTTTTATATGAATATTTCATTGTCCTTGTAACTCTTTCAAAATAATGAAATGATTTATGAAGTAAATATCAATTGATGCTAAATTTCATATATATATATATATATATATATATATATATATATATATAATTGTCCACATGTGAGTAAAGTACATTTTCCTCTAAGTCAGACTTACTAAAAACTTGTTCAGTAAAACTTGATATCAATTTTGTGCCCTTCCCGTTGAAACTTAGCATAACTGAAACCATCTTGAGCCCTGTATTTGACCCAGAAGAGCAAAAAATTACAAGGGAAAAATTAACCTGCTCAACAAAGAAGCAGGATGTAGGTGTCAACCAAAAATTAATGTAAGATTCTAGCTAAATTGTTTCCAACAGGATGTCTTTTTTGTGGTTTTCTGTTTTAAAAACTCTGCAAATTTCCAGTTTATGGCCACTCAGTGGGACTCTGAAACAGGGGTCTATATGCAAGTGGTTGCTAGGCTCAGCTAATATAATTCCAAATTTATCAATTACGCTGCCTGGATTCTTATATTGTTTGTGAATTCACATCAATTCCTATATAAATATTTATGTTAAAATACATATCCTTCATCCAAATCAGTTGCAGACACTATTGCTATGGTAAGTGAGATGTGTGTGCACATTGTATGTATCTGGCTATGATAGATTAAAAATGTCTTCTACTTTATATAAAAGGATATATTAAAAAATAGGGCAAATTAAAACCTGTGAAACATACAAATACAGAACTTTCAATCCACTGTTTGTGTAATCTAGTATTGACAGCTGTATTGATTATCATGAGAACGTTGAGATGGAAATAGGCCAGCCAGAACAGGTCATCCTTTGATCACATGAAGAGAAATTTTAGCTTTCAGAGTTTTGTTTAAAATAGACTTCTGTTTTGTAATTTCTCATATTGTGTACAAAGTTTTCAACTGGAAATGTTTCTTCATTTGTCTACTGGGTTATGTTTCATAGAAATTCTGAAATGCTATTACGCAAATGCTTAATATTTAAGAGCTTACAATAGTAAAATAAATTGACTACAGAATGCTCAATTTGTGTAACAGTATATGCAGGAATGTAAATTACATCTAATAATTGACATGTTGGTGCTTAAGAGTAGACAACATACAGAGATTATTTCATTCTTCATGAATGATTAACTTAGAAAAATGCATACAATACAAAATTTATTGTGCGACACACCTAAAGACCATAAATTTAATTTAACTATAATCTTTGTTGAAGCACCATCTACTTTAGTACTGTACCTTTGTCTTAGTTATTTTTATCTTATAGCTGAGACAAACTAGATGACACCCAAAATTAAAGAGGATAAGGTTTGTTTAGCTCACAGTTTATAGAGATTTCAGGCCATAACCTGCTGGCTCCAGGGCAGGATGGCTTGGCAGACAGACATTGCAAAGTAGAAACAGTTCGTGACAGTCAGAATGTAGCAAAGCAAGCAAGAGATGCGTGGAGCACTTTTCATTCCTTACATTTTATCAGGCTACGTAGGGCAAGTAGCACTCACATCTTACATCCTAGTTCCCTTGATTCTCCCACTGCACCAGGAGTCAATCCCGGCACCAGCCATTTTAGATCCTTTACCTCTAAACATTCCCCACCTGCAATTCACCCTTTCCCGAGCCACGCATCATGCGGCCTGGGAGACAGCAAGAGCCGCCTTCCTACCAGCAACTGGCTGATTTGGGAACCAGACTTACTTGATAGAAACTGAGGTACAGAAACATCTTAATTTTTATTTTATATTTATTGCAAACATGGGGACTTTACTTCTGTCTTGTTTTAGAAATCCAATATTGTTCTCATTGTTTCATTTTGTTTTGTTCTTTATTTTGTTTTATTCAGTATTCTGCTTTGATTGATTTTATTGTATTCTGTTTGGCTTTATTTAATTATTCCTGGTGTTATATGGGCAGCAAATTTAAAGATAACAGGAGGCAGCATGTTGACCATTGTTGATTTCCTATTATTCTGGTTTTGAAGTCCTGGATCAATATCACTGTTTTGTTTTGTTTGGTTTTATTCTGGTTTATTTTTCTGTGTTGTTTTATTCTCAATAAAATAAAATAAAATAAAATAAAATAAAATAAAACAAAACAAAACAAAACAAAACAAAACAAAATAAAATAAAATAAAATAAAATAAAAAAGTAAGCACCACCTATGGCTGCATGAGACTTTGGGGGATATTTAGGTACAAAGCATACTATTCCACCCATGGCCCCCAAATGACTCATGCACACACCTTTATGGAAAAAGCATTTAGTCTATCTGCAGGTTGACAGTCCTAACACTTTCAGCACTGCTGAAAAATCCAAATCTGAAGTCTCCTTGCAGATTTAAGACAAACTCTTAGCTCCAAGTCCCTGTAGAAATGAAAGAAAAGTTAAAAAGTTCCAGCATTCCATAGCACAGGATAAACCTTTCCGTTCTCCAAGTTACAAACAAAAGGGTAGAAAGGAGTGGGAATTTACCAACACCATGATCTAGCCGTCAGACACTAACTCTTATAGTTCCACGTACAGCATTTGAGACAATCTGTGGCAAGAGTGAATAAGGGGCTTGACTGAATCTGCCCTTATAAACCTGCAGATGATTAAAGCATGGGTTATCTCTTAGGCCAGATCTGCTGCTTCCTTGTAATTTTCCTTGAATGATCCATGTTCCTGGCTTCTCCAGACTTTTGGGTCTTCACTGCACATCTGGCTTCATGCTCACTGCTTCGCACACTGCCCTCTCAGGGACATACTGCCCGGCCTCCCAGATCTTTTTCTGCAATCTCGGGAGAAGTTTTCACTCCACAACTTTTGCATTCTCCATGAACATAAAACAAGCACCCTGTGAGTGTTTCCAAAGCCAACAGATAGAACAGTAGTCAGGATTCCTTCTCTCTCCTTGGGTGTAGGAGTTAAGTGCCAATGTATAAAATCCCATTTCCCTAGGCTGCTGGCCTTCTGGAAAAATAATATTCTGACACTCCCTTCTCAAAGCAGAATCTTTCACCTTTGCAACTCCGAAGCTGCAAAGGCTGGAGTCCTGCTGGTTCTTGTAATATCTACACATGAAATTTTCTGTTGTTTTCTTCTGAAATATTTGGCTTTTTCTTGTGAGTATTTTTAGCAACTGATTTTTCATTGCAGGCTGCAACTTTACTAGAGTTTCCTTTCTGGCCAAATTCAAAATATTTTAAATCATCCTTCTGGGCTCTTTACTCTTGATTCTCAACATAAATCTGGCAAAAGCCCCCAACAGTAGCCATATTGTCACTTCAAAATTAGACTGTCTTTAAATTTCTACTGCCAGATAATTTAGTACTGTCATCCATAATATCAACTTCAGGCAATATTTCTGGACATGCATGAGTAAAATGAAGACAATCTTTCTGCTAAGCCATAGCACACCCTGTCTGGAAGCTGACAACCAATGCAGCCCTTCCCAACAGAAACCTCTTGTGTTTGGTCTTTACTCACATCATTTCTATCAGCATTCTGACAAGAATCTCCCATTAAATATAACCTAAGAAATTCCAGCTCTACTGTTTTAGTCTGCATCTCTGAATCTTTCTTCCTAACTTTTCTTCTTCCCTCTAGACACTTCTAAAGCACTTGAGTCCATGTTCAGTCAATATCACAGCAAAAATCACACTTCTCTGATACTAAACACTGTCTTTGTTACTTTTATTTTCATTGATGAGACAAAATGCCTGACACCACAACTTAAAATGGATAGGATTTATTTAGCTCACGGTGCATAATCTGTTGGCCCCAAACCAGGGTGGCATGGCAAGCAGGCAGAGCTGAGGAGAAACATTCATAGAAGGCAGAAAGTAGTAACACAGTAAGCAAGACAGGAACACAGAGCATTCAATCCCTTATATTTTATACAAGCAAATTAAGGTGAGTAGCACTCACACCCTTAATGCTTTGAAACCATTGATCCTAGCATTGCACCATGAATCAATCCTAAATAAAGTCACACACTCCAAATTCAGTCACCTCAAAAAAACTCCCCCTATGACTTCATAAAGCTTTGGAGGGAACATATAGACATTAATCCAGAACAACCTTTAATACAATAAAAAGTATACTAAAATTTGTATGATAGTATAATGAGGACTATTTTATATAATAAGTACTTTATTTTACTAAATTAGAGGAATGCATTGTTTTAAATTCTAATTCTTATTTATTTTTCAGACTCATATCAAAGTAATTAAAATTCTGAGAGTAGAAAACTTTAAAATGAATGCTTAGTTATGAAAAGGATTAAGAGAGAATTGCATATATTTCATGCTCAATTCATGCTCAGAAGAATGATATTTGAAATAATGCAAATTAGTAAGCAAGGGCAAATGATAAATTCTAAAATATATTGTGTTTACTTTTAGTGTAAAATTTTATTTCGTAGAAAAATTTGAAAAAGTTTTTATTGTAAAATGTAGCAATACATGATTTCATATATTATATTTTGGAAAGAAAATGCACAAGTTTGAGAATTTTATTTACATGTTTTTTTAATAATGTCAAATTACTGTATTTAACAAAAGGAAGAATCTTATTAAAATGTAATCAGTGTTCTGGGCATACTTCGGTCAATAAAAATTATTAGTTTCTGAGTGTAATCAACAAAACTTAACCACATTAAGAATGCAAATAAATCATAATGTCAGATGCACATATGTACATTTCCTCAAGACAATAAAAATTTAATTTCATAAAATTTCAAGTGACTAAACTTTTTTACATTTATCTTTCATAAAAAATCCTTAATTGAAGATAAAATAATTCAGAATAACTCACAAATTATTTGAACATTTTTTCAAAGTTTCTCTTTATTTTAAACTCAAGTTGAAATATGATTAACATTAAATTTTGGCATTTTATCACTTTAAATTCTGTTTCTTTGAAGGGCTACACTTTTAAGTAATATATTTGTAAAAAATACAACCATAAAAAAAAAGAAAATTAAAACAATAGTAATGATGTAAGAAAGATTACAAATGAAAGAAGTCTGTCAAAACTATATATCTTAAAATCTTTAGAATTTATAGTAGTGAAGGAACATGTGTTCTTTTAGGGATTTGTGTATGTTGTTTATAATTTTCTGACAAACTAAAGTATCATGCAATAAATCAACAATTTCATCTTTCATTCTTAATTTTTCTATAGTGCATGTTATTAGCAACTGTGTTATAACTGAAAATGACTATATTTATGAAAGAATTGGATAATTTAATTCTCCTTTTCCATCGGTGAGACAGTTAACATTTATCATTTGCATATTTCTATGCCATTACCACAAGGAAATTTACTAAAAAACAGTCAGATATGTGGAGTTTTCTCTTCTGACTGAATTACCAAGTTTTCCTTGGAACACTTCCTAAACAAACACATCTTATGTATATGCAATTCAATGACTTGTTTTAATCTATTATTTAACAACAAAGTTTTGTGCCTCAGTTTTCTTTATAAAATAATGTTTGAAGGATTTAGAACATCAATTTAATTTTATCAAATAAAGAAGGCATGTTGTTCTTTATCAAAATTTCTTTCTAAAAAATAATACTCAGTGTTTGTCATTGATAGCTGAAACATACTTTGAGGAAATATTCAATTCCGCCTATATTTGAATGTGGCAGTAACTTGATCATTTGCAGAAAAGAAGGCAGAGATTTTGGTGTAATGAAGTAGATATGGAACCAGGTATGGTGGCGCAAATCTATAATCCAGGCACTGAGCAGTTGAAGCTTGAAAAATCAATTTGAGCCCCATTTGGGCAATTTAGTGACTTAGGGAAGATCTGTCTCAAAAGAGAGAGAAAGGAAAGAGACAGAGAGACAGAGACAGAGAGAGACAGAATGAGTGAGAAAAAAGAAGAAACAGACAATATATTTTGATTACATATTTATTGGATTATTATTATAAGATTTGTTTGTCAGTAGAAAGCATATGTTACTTTTCAAAATTAATTCAAAAATTCTTCTAATTAAGCAATTAATATGCCCTTAACCATTTATTAAACAGAATTTATTCCATAGGATTGCACTCCTACTTTGGATGAAATCATCATTAAATGAATATTTGTAAAACACATGACACACTTCTACTTGCTGCTAAGTTTCTGGAGGTCCAATATTTCCTCTTCCCATTTCTGGTAGCTAAGGTCCATTTTATGATCATGACTCTGCCTGTTAGATAAGCTCTTAGTGCTATCAGACACAGGTGAGTGTAGTGGCAGCAATTAAGACCTACTTAGAAAAGTGATGAAAGCAGAGCAGTCATACACTCTTTGTGGACCCTTTTGCTCAGCTTCTTTCTTTTGCATTCTAGTATCCATTCCAGTGCCCTGAATACCAATAATGTGAACTGTCTGACATCCACCTAGTCCTTTTGGTTTAGTTTTTCTGTTGCTTTCAACTAAAAACTCTGAGGAGTGTATTTTTATTTCTCAGTTTCTTTCTTTCTTTCTTTCTTTCTTTCTTTCTTTCTTTCTTTCTTTCTTTCTCTTTCTTTCTTTCTTTCTTTCTTTCTTTCTTTCTTTCTTTCTTTTTCTTTTTCTTTTAGGTGCCTTGGATTGAACGTTTGACCTCATGTGTGTCAGGCAGATGCTGTGCCCCTGAACTACATCCTTGGCCCCATCTATGACATTTTATACAAGCATCTATAATATAAAATTAAATTAAAACTCCCAGTCTTATACACAAAGAGTGTGTTTCCATAGTTATTTTTGACACGAAGTGAAGTTTAGAGTCCTTTCCCTTATAGAGAAGTTGTGTAGTTTAATAATCAGGGATAATTTATTTTTTAAGTGACTAGTCATGATGTTAACCATATTCTTGTGATTATATATTAAAAGCAATGAAAAATAAGGAAAACATAAAAAACTAAATCAGAAAAAAATTAAATAAGTATGTTGTCACATCTTCTTCCATAAAATCTGAAAGCCTCAGATACTAATATTTTCAAAATTTGATATATGCATTCAACACAATCCCAATTAAAATACCAAAAGCATTTCTCATAGAACTGGAGAAAATAATCTTGGAATTCAAATAGAACCTCAAGAGATGCAGAATAGCAAAAATATCCTGAGCAATGATACCAAAAGTAGGAGGCATCACAATTCCTGAAGTAACCTAAAAAGCAACAGTCACAAAAACATCAGAATATTTGGACAAAATGACATGTGGATCAGAATAGAAGGTACTGAAATAACTCAAGATAACTTCAGCTCTGATTGTTTTTTAAATGTAAGATTAAAAAGACACAGAAAAGAAAAACAAAAGAGCAATACAGACAAACAACAAAAAACCAAATATAATAACATTATAGTTTGCAAAACAAGATGATAAGAATTTGACAATGGTTGTAATATTGTATATTGTTATCTGCAAGAGGGTTGTTTAGCTTAACAGATACAGACATGTAAAATTGATCTAAACATATGAATATTAACTCTTCTTTTCCAATAACTATTATAATTACTAGTATAGGCAGTTTAGCCATATGTTTGTATATATATATATATATATATATATATATATATATATATATATATACAAAGTCATGTTTTTTTCCCTTTTCTCTTCCTTCTTTCCTCCTTTCCTTTATTCAAATTACTTTTTCTCTTTGAACAATTTCTTACCCTTATGCAGTATTCATTGTAGATTTTGGAAGATGTTGGGAGCCAGTCCTAATGGGCATGCGCGCAAGATGGCGCCCGCACTCCGCCTATACCGCTCCCTCGCCCATCATGTGCCCAAGATGGCGCCTACATCCTGCTTCCGGGTTCTTGCTCAGGTTGCAACCAGCACCAAATATGGCTACACACAATCTGCCCCGCGCTAATGGCCAATAGCTCGCCTCCACGTAGAACCCTTCAATTGGGTATAGACAGCTTATAAGCTTAGTGTAAGGAAGTGCTCGTTGCACAACACGCAGGGAGCCGTCAAGGACGGACATGTGATGAGGTTGCTGCCCGGTCAATAAAGGAGCTTGCAGAAGTCCAGTGTTCGTGTGCTCTCTTCCGCGGGACGGAGTCGGCGCCGGACAGGAAGATATATAATTTTTTAGCTTCTTATGCTAGGGAGACAATATGGTATTTATGCGTGTGAGTTTGATTTATTTTACTTATGAGTATGGTCTCAGCTCATATCCAATTACTTATAAAAGTCTTGATGCAATCTTTCTTTTTACTGTGTAGTACTACATTGTATAAAAACACCACAAATTTTTTATCCATTCCTTGATTGATGGACACTTGGGCTGTCTCCAAGATTTGGCTATTACAAATTGTGCTATTATTAACTTGGGTGCACATATATTACTGTGGTATGATGTTTCTAATTCTTCTGGGAAACTTCCCAGGAGCAGGATAGCTGGGTCAAATGGAATCTCTAATTCTAGCTTTCTAAGGAATCTCCACACTGATTTGCACAGTGTTTGTGCCAGTCTACACTCCCACCAACAGTGGACAAGGCTTAAATTTCCCCACATCCCCTCCAGCATTTATTATTAGTTGATTTCTTCATCTTTGCATTCTTTCTGGGATGAGATGGAATCTCAGTGTTGTTTTAATTTGCATTTCCTGAATGACCTTTGAGGTTCAACATTTTTTTATATATTTACCATTTGTATTTCTTTATCCAAGAAGTGTGTGTTCATCTCAGATGCCCATGTTTGGATTGAGTCCTTGAATTTTGGGGGCCTGATTTTTTTAATTCTTTATAAATTCTAGTTAGAAGTACTTTGTCTGATGGACAGTTGACTAAGATATTTTCACAATTTGTGGGTTTTTTTTTTCATTCTGTTGGAGATTTGTTTTGATGTGCAAAAGCTTTTTAACAAGAAGAGATCCCAGTTGTTGATTCTGGAAAGTGTTTCCCATGCAGTTTCATTTTTGTTCATCAACTCTCTGCCTACTTCTATGTTGTCAAGATTTCTACTTACTTTTTCTTCCAGATTTAGTGTTTCTGTTTTAATATTTAGATCTTTGATCTACTTTGACTTTAGTTTAGTGCATGGTGATAGACATGGATCTAGTTTTAGTTTTCCACATATGGAGAGCCAGTTTTTCCACTTATTAAAGAGGCTATCTTTCTTGCAGTGTATATGTTTGGCCCTTTTGTCAAAGATAAGGTGTCTGAGTATGTTTGTAGTTGTGGCTGCATCTTCTAGTCTATTCCATTAATCTTCAGGTCTGTTTTTATTCCAATACCATATTGATTTTGTCACAGTAGCTTCGTAATAAAACTTTACATTGTGGGTTGTGATGCCTTCTGCCTTAGCTTTTTGCCATAATTGCCTTTGCTATTCTAACTCTCTTCTGATTCCAGATGAAATTTTAGGGACAATTTCTCTAGATTTCTGAGGTTATGCAAATGGTATTTTGATTGGAATTTCATTAAACATATATAACAATTTTGACAGAATGGTAATTTTCCCAATGTTTCTTCTTCTATACAAGAACAGGGACTATCTTTCCATTTCCTGAAATCTTCTTCAATTTCATTTTTCAGTGTAATGCAGTTTTTACTGTATAGATCTTTCTTTTGTCAGATTGATTCCTAAATATTTCCTTTCTTTGGATGCTATAATGCAGGGTGTGGTTTCCCTTATTTCTTCCTCAGTGAGTTTATTGTTTGTGTACAGGAATGCTATTGATTTTTGAGTGTTGACCTTGTATCCAGCTACATTACTGAATTTGGTTATTATGTCTAGGAGAGTTTTGATGGAGTTTTGGGGGGTGGTCTTCTATGTAGAATATCATATCATCTACAAATAATGACAATTTAACTTCTTCTTTTCTTATCTTTATTCCTTTTATTTCTCTTTTTTGTCTAATTGCTCTGACTAATGTTTCTAGAACTATATGGAATAGGAGTGGTGATAATGGATATCCTTGTCTTGTTCTGGTTTTTAGATTAAAATTTTTCAGTTTTTAAGCATTTAGTAAGATATTGGCTTTTGTTTTATCATATTTGGCTGTTACCAGATTGAGGTAGAAACCATGTATTCCAATTTTCTGTAGGGTTTTATCATGAATGAGTGTTGAATTTTGTGGAAAGCTTATTCTGCATCTATTGAAATGACCAAGTGATTCTTGTCCTTGGGTCTGTTGATATGGTGTTATGTTTATTGATTTGCATATGTTGAACCATCTTTGCTTTCCTGGGATGAATCCTACTTGATCATGATGAATAATCTTTTTGACAACTTGGTGCATTCTAATTGCCACTATTTCATTGAGGATTTTTGAATCTAAGTTCATTAGAGAGATTGATTTGTAATTTTCTTTTTTGGTTGTGTCTTTCTCTGGTTTTGGTATTAGGGTAATCCTTGCTTCCAGGAATGCATTCGGGTGGATTGCTTCCCTTTTGATTTCATTGAAGAGTTTGGGGATTATTGGTATTAAGTCTTCCTTGAATTTCTTGTAAAATTCTTTAGTGAATCCATCAGGACTTGGGCTTTTCTTTGTTGGTAGGATTTTAGTTCCATTCTCAATTCCATTAACTTAAATTGAGTTATTCGGCAGTTTTACATCTTCTTGATTCAGTTTTGGTAATTCATATGTTTCTAGGAATCTGTCCATTTCTTCTATGTTATTGAGCCTATGAGAGTAAAGATTTTTGAATGATTGATGATCATCTGTATTTTCCACAGGGTATGTAGTGATTTCACCCTTTTCATTTCCTATTACATGGATTTGAGCTTCTTCTTTCCTATTTTTCATAAGGTTGGCTAGGGGTTGATCAATTATATTTATTCTTTCGAAGAATCAACTCTTTGATTCATTAATTCTTTGTAATGTTTTCTTAGTTTCAATTACATTAATTTCTGCTCTGATCTTTCTTTTTTTTCTGTTTGGTACCAGGGATTGAACTCATGACCTCATGCTTGCCAGGCAAGCACTGAAACCACTGAGCTAAATCCCCAGCCTCTGCTCTGGTCTTTATAATTTCCTGCCTTCTCTGGGTCTTGGGCTTGACTTGCTCTTCATTTTTCTAGAAGTATGAGGTGTCACATTAAGTTGTTTATGTTCTTTCCATTTTCCTAATATGAGAGCTTAGTGCTATAAATTTCCCTGTGAGAACTGATTTTATTCTGTCCTGTAGGTTCTGGTAATTTGTATTTGTATTTTTGTTCCATTGTAGATATTATTTCTTCTTTAATTTCTTCTGTGACCCCCTGGTTGTTTAGGAGAGTTTTAATTTGTTTCCACGTGTTTATGGATTCTTGTGGGGATTTTTGTCATTAATTTCCAATTTTACTGTGCTATAGTCATATAATATGCATGGAATTATTTCAATTTCTTTAAATTTACTTAAGCTTGTTCTGTGAGTTAATACATGATCTATTTGACAGCATGACCCATGTGCAGTTGAGAAGAATATGTATTCTGATGTTGTTGGGTGGAACACTATACACATTTACTAGGTCCATTTTTTACAAGTTTGATTTAGTTATGTTATTTCTTTGTGGATATTTTGTTTGGTTGATCTGTCTCTTTTTTACAATAGGATGCTAATTTCCCCTGTTAGAACTCAATTATTGTTTAGTTGGATTTTCATGTCTATTAAAATTTGTCTTACATAATTGAGTGCGCCCATATTTGGTGCAGATATACTTCTGATTATGTTCTCTTCCTCTTGAATTTTCCCCTAACAAGTATGTGGTGACCTTCTTTATCTCTTTTGATCATTCTTGGTTTGAAGTTACTTAGTCTGCAAACAAAATAGCTAAGCCTGCTTTTTTCTGGGTTCTAGTGGCATGGAGGATTGTTTTCCACCTTTTGACTTTTGGTCTATGAATTTCCTTTTGAATTAAATGTGTTTCTTGTGCTCAGCATATTGTTAGATTTTGTTTCTTAATCCACTCTGCCAGTATGTTTTTTTTTTATTGGTGAATTTCCACCATTTACATTGATGCATTTAACTGATAAGTACTGACTTATCACTGTCATGCTATCTTCTGTTTGGTGGTCATGAATTTCTTCAGTTATTCTTTGCTATGGAAATATCTTATTTCTCCTTCTATCTTCAGAGACAGTTTTGCAGAATACATCAATCTGAATTGAAAGTTGTTTTCTCTCAAGACCTGAAATACTTCATTCTAATTTCCTCTTGACTTGAAAGTTTGTGTTGAGAAGTCTGTTGTGATTCTTACTGAGTTTCCTTCATAGGTGATTTGTTTCTTTTCTCTGACAGCTTTTAGTATTCTGTTCTTGGGCTGCATTTCTGATATTCTAATTATTATATGTCTGGGTGAAGATTTATTTTGGTTATGATTAATTGAGTTTCTCTATGCCTCATTTATCTGTATATCAGGTTTTGTTGCAGTGTTTGGAAAAATTTTCTGTTATTTCCACAAATAGTCTTTGCAAGTCATTGGTACTGACTTGCTTTTTCACTGACACCTATCAATCCTATATTCTTTCTCTTTGGATCATCTTGCAGTTGTTGAGTTGTTGTTTCCCGGTTCTTTGTTATTTTTAAGAGATCTTTTCTTTCATGGTCTTAATCTTCCATGTCTTCAAGGTCTGAGAGTTTCTCTTCAGCCTTTTTCAAGCAGTTTTGCCAGCTTTCAGTGGAATTTTTAATTCCTGAATATCTCTTTGAATCTGGTTCATGCATTCTATTTCTGTCATAATTGTTAATTCAAGGTTTCCATCATTTTTTTATGTTCTTCTATATTTTATTTAAATCATCTTTAGATATACACAGCATTTCTCTCATAATGTTTGTCATTTAATTTTTACCTGAGAGATTATTTCAGACCTCATTGCCTCTATAATGCCATGGCATTGTTTCTGTACTACATTTATTATCATTTCAGAAAGTTCAGTTGTGCAATTTCCAGTGTCTTCTGTTTCAGGTCTTGGGTTTGTTTTCAGTGGGCTGGAGGACTGAGACTGCCTCTTGCTCTTTCCTTTTGTCATTTTCCTCTGGGACCCATGTGGCTGGTCAGGCACTCTCCTGAAGGATTGCACTGAAAGGCTGCACTGGGAAGAGTGTCAATGGCTCGCTGGGGCACACCACAACTTATGTCACCAGATCCTTGCACTCTGTGTCCTCCGAGGCTGGCCAGGTGCTCCGCTGATGTACTGTGCTGGGTTGTTCTGAGATGCTGAACTGGGTGGAGGTTGGATCCTCTTGCTGCTAGCAGGGACACACTCCAGAGAGGTGTCACTGGGGCCTAGAACCTGGTTGAGTGCAGTTGAGAAATCTGGCAACTAAGTGGATGGTCTGGACACACCCTGAGTGTGTCACCAGGGACTAGCACCTGGTTAGGTGGAGTTCAAAACCTCCAGGACCCAAACAGCTAGGTGGAGCACTACCTCAACTGTGGACCTTACCTCTGGCTGGGGAGTTCAGAGCCTCTGGAGCATGCAGCTAGCCAGAGTGTTTCCCCATATGGTACCAGGGCCTTGCTCCTGGCTGGGCAGTTTTGAACTTCTGGGACCCACCACATGACTAGCTGGGCTGCACTACTGAACTATGAAGTGGGAGCCTTGTCCATAGATGAATAGAGCTCAGATTCTCCAAGACCTGTCATCACTCCCTGATGGGTGGCTCTGGGGCTCTGAGTTGGGCTGGGCTCAGTACCTCTGTGACCAGTGAGGCTGGCTGGGCCTTTCCCTGATGGATTGTACTGGGTCGCTGGGCTGGGCAGAGTTTGGATCCTCTGTGCAGCTAGTGGAGACACACCCCTGGAATGCAGTGCTGGATACTTATGCCTGGCTGGGTGGAGTTCAGAACCTTCATGACCCAGGTGGCGAGGCAGAGCACAACCCCAAATGTGGAATGATGACCCAGAGTGTGGCACTGCCTGGACCTTGCCTCTGGCTGGGAGGAGTTCAGAGCTTCTAGAGTGTGCAGTTAGCCAGAGCACGTCCTTGTATGGTGCTGGGTCTTTGCTTCCAGCTTGGTGGAGTTCAGAATTTCTGTAACACAACCCATGACTAGCTGGACCACACTGCTGAACTATTAACTTCTGATCTTCAACAAAAGTCACAAGAACTTTTGCTGGAGGAAATTGTCTATTTAACAAATGGTGGGAGAATTGGTTTTTCATAGAAGATTAAATGACCCACATCTCTCACCATACACTAAACAAGAATCAAAATGAATCAAAAATCTAAACATTAAAACAGAACAATGAAGATAAAACAGATAAAATGCTTGTGGTGAATTAACTAACAGTCAATTTGTAACATTCAGCTGAACTGAATCCATGTGGGGCTGGTTGTAGACAGTTCACCTAAGGATTATTGACAATAGCATAAGAGGAGGACTGGAAGGGAAGATGGTGCACTGTTGATTGTCCTGGAGCAGCTTATCATGCTGGTTTTCCTGTTTTGAATTCAGCTGTTCTCACCGTCTGAGGAGTGAAGGTCATCACTGACACTGAGAATGGCTGTGGTTTTTTGGGGGCTGGCTCTGGTACTTACCCTGAGTGTTTCTTCCTGGCTCAGTGCAGACCCTGCATCCTGCTGGCACAGACCTTCTAGCTCCCACCACTGACCTTTGGGTCTTCCCAGTGCAAGTTCTTGATGCAGATTTCATGAGACATTGTCATGGACTCTAGGCCTCCAGGTGGATTTTTGGAGGACACTGTCATGGACTCTAGGTCTTCAGCTGGACTCTAGTAGGACATTGCCATGGGATCCAAGACCTCAGCAGTATTCTTTGGATCTCTAGTATGTGGACAGATCTCCTGTACTCTATTACATTTGCCTCTTTGAGTGAATATTATAAAGTAATCCTATAAACTATGTGTCCTGTATAAAATCTTTTGCTTTGTAAATTATCACTACAATACTTGAAGTCATCAATGTACACAAGGATCTTCTGAATACAATTCCAATTGCACCAGAGAGAAAGAATCATCAAATAGAATTATATCAAACTAAAATGCTTCTGCAAAGCAAATAATTAGTACAGTGATGAGATAACCTACAGAATGCCAAAAAGTTGCCAGGAATACCTCCAGATGATTAATATCTAGAATATACAATGAACTAAAAAAAATTAGATCACATAAAATAGAAGACCAACTAAGAAATGGGAACATGAAATAAATAGATTTTACTATATTGAAATATAAGTAGCCAACAAATATATGAAAAACATTCAATATCTCTTGCTTTTAGAGAAATACAAATTAAAGCAATGGTAAGATTTCATCTTACACCAGAAAATAGAGGCAATCATCAATAAATTAAAGAATAATAACTGCTGATATGGTATAATGAAAAGGGAATCTTCCTACATCAATACCAGATATGTAAACTAGTGAAATAATTAGAGAAATAACTATGGAAATTTCTCAAAGAACTAAAAATGGAAATTCCATTTGATCTAGTTTCCCCCTTCTAGATATCTTCCTAAAACATCAAATGACATATTGCAGTCATATATGTAATACCAGTGTTTATAGTAGCACAATTTACAATACCACAATTTCTCATCCTGGGAGCGACCCGTATGCCCATTAAAGAGGAATAATTAAATGAAATATGAGATCCATACATAAAGGTTATCAAAAAGGATAAATTTGAGCAAAATGAATACCTGGAAAATAAAATGTTATATGAAGTAAGACAGATACACAAGGTTAAACACCATATGGTATCTCTCATTTGAGTGAAGTATAAACAAATAGCAAAGTAAAGGATAGATACAAGAAAACTAGAAGATCTTTTACAAACAAAATGGAACAGGATCCAGGAGAATGAAGACAGTGACAAAGAAGGAGAGGGGAAGTAAAAATATTTAAGAAGTATCATGTTTCGAATATCCACAATGAACATTATATGGCATAAATGAAAACTGAAACTAAAAAAAGCAGTAAGAGTGAAAATGGGAATAAACACTTTAGAGAAACAAAGAGTGATTTGCTGAAAAAGGGAAAAATATAAAAAATCAAACTTTATTAACAACATGTACTTACTCCTTAATATGAATATAAATTTTATGTACTGCAAAAATGTACAAATAAAATTGAATAAAATTTTAAAAATTTGATTTTGGAATTTACAAATAGCAGCAAACTCAAACTACCAATATGTTCCTGCTTAATTACTCCATTCACTAATATGAAGTGACATTGTCTGCCTGCTTTTGTCAATATTAGCTTGAAGTTTCATTTGAGAGTAAAATCGCTACCCATTCTTGCTTTTGGGACTCTGGTGCCTCTAATTTTGGTTTTCATTGTTTGCATTTTAGTCTACTAATTTATTTTTTGGATTAAAGGATTCTCTTAAATACCACAGACAGTTAATTTTTTCATCTATTGTGACAGTCTGTGTCTTTTAATTTGGAAGTTGAAGCCAATTACAATGACAGTACTGAAAGGCATTGACATATTCCCGTCATTGGACTTCTTTTCTGTTGTTATCTTCTTTATTTTTCCCTTTTGGCTTAATTACTCAACTTTCTAGACATATTCTTTCCATTTGACTTTTCTTCTTTTTAATTATTATTTTTCTTAGTACATAGTTATAGTGTATAATATATTGTAGAGTTTGTACACATATGCGATTCATTTAACAATTTTCATCCCATGTTCTACCTTTCTCTCTCCCTTCTTTCATCTCTTTCTCTTTAGGAAAAGACATATCTCCATGATATCTTTACCCATCTGTGACTTTGAACCTTAATGTATTTATATTTTTGGTTTCCCACTGAAGAGAAACGATATGATATCTATGCTTGTGTTGGCATTTAGGTCTCTGTATAAGGAATTCTTGAGTAAGTTTTGGAGTGCTAGCTTGGGGTTTATGAATTTTTTTAACATATTCACTGTCATGGAATGTCCCTATGTCTCCATTAATTTTGAAAGGTGGTTTGGCAGAATATATATAATATTATAATATAATATAATATAATATAATATAAATATTATATTTTTTGAGGAAGATAGGGCTTCAAAACCTTGCTTTACTCTCTCCTGGGCTTCAAAGTATGTGCTAAAATTTTTCTGTAATTCTAAAGGGTTTACATTTAGAAGTGATTTTTTGCCTTTTTCTGATAGCTTATACTAGTCTGTCTTCATGTTGAAGTTCTAGAATTTTTACCACTTCAACCTATTCATTTTTATTGGTTTGGAGCATATCACTGTGTTGTAAGGGAAGAATTTCTACTGGAAATAACAGCATTGAGAGATTAAAATATACATTAATCATAAGCAAAAACCTTGCTTTGATAAATTTACATTTTGTCCAAATCTTTTATCTGTTTTATTGTACTGCCATTTGTTGTTTATCTGGGGTGTGAAGCATTATGAGGAAGGAGTGTTGAACAAGAAAGCAAGGAGCATGTATCACTGGGGATAGAAGAATTTAAGGGAAATTTAAATGGTTGAAAAAAACAGAGGAAGACTATTGGAATGTTTTTATGACTGAGACTATGGAATAGTGTTGAGATGGCTTGAGATAGTATTTGTGCATGCAGGAGAGGATATACAAATGGCTGAAAGTGTATTTGAAGTTTGAGTGATGTTGTAAGACTACTGGAACTGTTAATACAGATGTATATATTTGTGTTGGGATCCACTAAGTCCAAGTTTGTTAAGGATTGCTCTGACATGTCTTTGATTGGTACCACTGAAGTTATAACTCTGGTAAACTCTTATTCTTTAATGCACTTATACTATTCCTTGTTACATTGATGCCATTGGATAGAGAGGAGTAGGAGGTGAGGTAAGCATGTGCAACAATGTGGAAAAGAGGAGAAAAAACAACCAGAAGAAAAAAGTGAAAAAGAAAAGGAAGAAGGACAAAAAGGGGGACAGGTCAGTGTGGTACGCCATGGAGAATAAAGTAATGTGTAACAACAACAACAACAACAAAAACAAAAAACAATAAAGATGTAAGGACTATAAAAAGGAAAGGCAAAGAAAGAGAAATAAGTGAAAACAAATGAAAACAAGCACAATGACCCAAATCAAAAAAGCAATAACTACAACAGAAAAAAATAAAAATAGAAACAGAAATAAATATTCCACACAGTTTTAGAGCAGTAACCCAGAACATTCACACAGCTATCTACTTGTCTGACTGTGAGCAATCGTGCACTTTCTCCTTTTGATTCAGTTAATTAACTACGTTGGGGTTGGAGGAGCAATATTCATCAGTGGATTACTAGTGAGTGTGCTATAGTGAGAGATATCTGGAAATAGGCAGTTCAGTGGTGCTATGACCTGGACAGGTGTGTGTACATGGTCATATTTTCAGTCTCTGCTTCCTGGTTGCACTGATATATGCAACTTTTTTCAGCCAGACCCTCATTACCAGTTCTGCCTTGGAGCCCGTTAATCAGGCTCTGTCATCATGAGGAAAATCAACCAACTGATGAATCAATCAATCAATCAATCAATCAATTCCTATTTTGTTGTGTTTGTCAAAATGTTGTTTTAACAAGGAGAAGAAAATGACTAAGATGGTAATTAAATAAAATGTAACCCATACTAAATGAGTTACCTATAAAGTTCTATTTCCAAGGATACATTACTTTCAAATAAAAAATGTATCATTCACTAAACTATGAACTAGGCAATCCCAAGATCCCCTAAACCTTCAAACACACACACACACACACACACACACACACACACACACGTGCGCGCACATACACATGCACATACACAAACACACTCCTTCTCCTTGGAAATTATTAGTGTGTGTTTTAAGGACTTGTACAGTAAAGAGGACATGAAACTGAATCAGAGGCAAAATCAGCATTAGTATAGGAGGTTCACACCAGCAGTAAAATGCAAAAAATTTCGGGAGAAACAAAGTGAGGGTGTTTCAGAAAGAAATTTTCAGGGCCTTGACTTAACAAAGGACTACATGTGAAATTTAAACATTTCACTAAAATTTCAAAAGAGAAGACATAGTAGGAAAATAATGAAAGATCGTTGAGAAAACACATCGAAGCATATTAAAATATAACTAATTTTTAAAAGACAAGAGGAGTCAAAATGCAATTATAATGTGCAAATATTCTCAAAAACAGAATACCATAAAGATAATTTTAGCTAAATTATGGCTAGTACAATGTTGAGAAAATAAAAAGGGGTCCATCAGAGAAGTGTTAAGAGAAACTACATATTTATCACTTGTACTAAGAAGTTAGTGATTCAAAAAAAGAAGTTAACAAACATTATATAATACTGAAGTGTGTTGCCACATGGAGATAATGACAGGAAAAATTTTAAAAGGTGAAGAATCTGAGAATAGGAGTTGGAGGTCAGATTAATATTGGCGGTATGAGAAAACATTTTTGCTAATTTATGAACAATTTTAAATAAATATTTTTGTTTTCTCTGTTTTAAAGAAACATTGACAAACATAGTATGTTAATGTTTTCATATAATTATAAAAGATTAGAGATCAAGATTTATTTATAAGATATATATTTTTTATGCGGCTGGAGATTTAGATCAGTGACATAAGTGCCTGCCTTGCAAGTGCACAGTCATGAGTTTGATTCCTGGTACTAATATATATATATATATATATATATATATATATATATATACACACACTGTAAATATATATAGTATAGTATAGTATAGTATAGTATAGTATAGTATATATATATAGTATATATATGTAGTATATATAGTATTATATGTGTATATATAGTACTTGCAAATATAACATTAAAGAGAATTATTAATCTTAAAAATTCTCTTATTTGAATATAACTCTGAAACTTCATACTGTAATGGGTACCTCACTGGAAGTTTCAAAGTTATATTTATATTTTTTTCTTTGCTGTTTCCTATCTATATGTGATATTATTGAGGAATGAAGATTTTATGCCATGATAAATCTCTAAATTACACAATTGTGAAGGTATTTTTTCCTTTTCTTTTTCTATTTTTTTTAACAGAGAAAAGTCAAGGTCATTGGGCAATGACTAGTTTGATCTTTTCATCATTTAGAAATTTTATTGTTATTAATAGATGATTGCTATGTGTAATAATTGCATTTGTTAGCTAGACATGGTGGTGCAAACGTATCACCCCAGCACTTAAGAGGCTGGGGTAGAAAGATCACTGTGTGTTTGGCTCCGGGCTGGGCTACATAGTGAGTTTAAGGACAGCATGAACTGTATACTGAGACCCTATGACAAAAACAAAAACAAAAACAAAAACAAAACTACATTCATTATTGGGAGTTGGTACAAGCCCTTAACACATGTTTGTTCATGGGTATAGATGAAACTGATTGTAAATCACATAGTATCTCAGACAGTGTCATTACAGTGTGAAAATCTTGGGATCTGGAGCAGAGCTACCTTTAATAGAAAACATTATGCACCTGTTTGATATCAAATAAGCCAGTTAAACTTTGCCTCAGTTTATCTAGAGACAGTGAATAGTGGTTTTACATACTTCATGGAGCTGTTACAACCTATGTAATGTAATGAAGGGTGTCATCATATAACTTAATTAGAAAAGGACTTGGTACATAAATTATAAATTTTAGTTTGTCTATTGTATTAATTCTAAGGAAATTTTGATTGCATGTACTGTATTATACTAGCTTTTAACCTTTGATTATTCATGTTTCTTTGTGTTTTTGTTTAAACTAACCTTTGATTATTCATGTTTCTTTATGTTTTGGTTTAAACATCACCCTTATAGTGAGACCTTAAAATCACATTGTTCTGTCTGCTCTCTATTCTTTTAATTTCTAGTTAGAACTTAATATAGTATAACTGACTTATAATGTCTTTAATATCCATCTACTCCCTCTAGACCAATGATCTGTTTCTCTGTTTGATCCATCATCATACTTATAATTCTTTAAATTTTGACACTGCACAAAATACATATTCTAAATAAAACTGAGTTATTTTTATCCTGTGAAGAAACTTACATAAAAATTGAAACCGAGGAAAAAGGAGAAGAAAATCATTTCAGGAAAAATCCAAGACAGGAAAAGAAGTTTTCATATTTGTGCCTTGAGTAGTTAAAGATTAGACTGCAAACATAAATGAATCATACTAGCAACTTTAGACTGTGGTATTTAGTAAGATACTTGTGGAGTCAGGAAACGTCTGTATTTCATACTTGATATTCACTTGTACTTTACTGTATTTTGTTCATTATATATTTCATTTGTAAAACTTGGCAAATGCCAAGCTTTTAAAAAATCATCTCTTGTCCTTTATTCTATGTATTAAAAGTTATGTTTTCCTGAAATAATTAGAGCAGTGAGCTGCAGCTTCTGAAATGAAGTGGAAAAATGGCAAGTCCCGGAAGTGCACAAAAGATAACTACCAAATCTGGAGCGTGTTAGCTTTGTATAATTGTCCTATCTCCATGTTCAGGAGTCCAGATTTTTCATGTTGAAACTCACTGGACTCCAGACAGCACCTAAACTTAAAATAAATGTAGCCAAAACCACATCAATCTCTCATCTGCGCCATGTTCGAATTTAGGGCACTGAGCAACCCAGCAAGCAGCCTGCCCTGGTAAGTGGCAGTGTTCTGGCAAGCCGCGGCCGCCCCAGGGCAAGAAGCAAGAAGCAAGAAGCAAGAAGCAAGAAGCAAGAAGCAAGAAGCAAGAAGCAAGAAGCAAGAAGCAAGAAGCAAGAAGCAAGAAGCAAGAAGCAAGAAGCAAGAAGCAAGAAGCAAGACCATTTCCCAAGATCCGCGCCACGTTGGAACTTAGGGCGCTGAGCAAATCAGCAACCAGCCTGATGCCTACCAGGGCGTGGGTTTAAAATCAAACATACCATCCTCCCCCACCCCCTTAGCAAGTGGGATCCAGGGATCTTGGCATCTCTTGGGAGCTTGAAGGTATGTAATGCAGCGAGTGGGGGGAATTTCCTTCCACTATCCCTTTGAAGGCAGTTATTTTTATGACGGTTTGCTTTGTCCTGATTAACGGTCGTGTTCTAGTCAATATTCTGTTTTGATAAGTTCTATAATATTGTGTATTTGTTTTGATTTTACTATACCTGATTGAAAGAACAACTATTGTGAAGATAACGAGATATACAATGCTGCCTATTACTGTTGCCCTGGTGATCTGCTGTGATGTTCTGTACCAATTTCACTAAACTGTCTCAATTGGCTTTATTCCATCCTGTTTTGTTGTATATTACTACCTCCAAGTTAGTAAAAAATTAAATTAAAAAAAATAGAACATGAGAAAACAAGGTAACAAAATACCTCCAAAAATTCTCAACTCCACCAAAGGGGACTCATGTGACATAGATGAGGCAAAACTCAAAAACAAAACAACAGAATTATATAAGGTGATTAAAAAGGAAATAACAACAACAAAACAGATCAATAAGATACTGAGCAAGTAGAAACATGATATAACTAAACAGATAATGGACTTAAAAAGCAAAAGGAGGGGAAGAAAGTGCTCTAAAAGATATAACAACATGTATGTTTAAGTGTGTAGGATTGATAACCGTATTACTAAGCTTTTTTTGGATCATTGAACAGAATTGTTTGCAGCCTCACTGTTTGAATGTCCACTTTGTATGCCTTAATTTTGTAACATGAACAACTGTTTCTAAGAAGACAATATGTAATTTATCAACTAGTGATTTCTTGCTGTTTTTTTAAAATTCTGTATTATTTGTACCCTTTTTTCTGTTTTGCTTTTTTTCGATTTAAATAAAATTTTTTTAAAAAAGTCTATACTAAACCACATCAATCTCTCCTGATAACTTTCTTTTTAAGTCTCATATATTTCTGAAAAAAAAAATTCCTGTATCTTGTGTTTCTACCACATATTTTGTATCTTGTATTTCCATCATGTACTTTGTATCTATTTTGTGGTGTTCAGATTTTTATTGAAGGACAAGTTTGCGATACATTTATTGGTCACACTAAGTATCATATAGCGCTGATATAAAATGATTTGATAGCCAAATGTCCAAGATATTGTTTTTTTTTAAAGTCTTAAAAGTTAAGTAGGTGCAGATTTTACTTCCATTGTGATTTCTCTGGTTTTTGACCTATGAAAATCAATAAATATACTTGGATATCATGATTTTATTTAAAAATTAGTATTTTATTACCCATAATACATTTTCTTAGCCAAATCAGCCTAACATGCAAAGAGTTTGTTTTTGAAGGATATGAGAAATAAAAATTTTCTTTTAGACTTGATAAATATTTTCATTTTTACTTAAAAAGCAGCCATACGGAAAAAGTATAGAAGCAGAATTCTCTTCTAGTAGAAGAGAAAGTAGTGATAACAAATATATAAACATTAAAAACACTTAAAAATTGAAAGTGAATAAAATCTTGGGTATATGTTTTAGAGTCCCTAATGTTTTTATCAATTGATGGTAGTAGCTGTTTTAGCATCAGTCTTTACATTTTCAAAACTTATCTTTCCCATTGCCATAATTTTTCTTTTTGATCAATTACCAAGTACCCAAGGACTTGTTTTTTCTTTTGTACAAAACAATACTTGACGTTGGGTAACTTATAGAAAGGTTTTCTTGGATTAAGTTGCAGGTGCCTGGAGTTTTCAAGCAGCATGATGTTGGCATCTTTTCTATGCTCTCCTTTAACATAACAAGTTCAAGTAAAAAGGGTGCTAGCTTCATGCAGAGAAGCTCAATCTGATGGAGTGATCTCAATTTACAACCAAGCATTTTCCTAAAAACTAACCTCATGGTGGGAGACAACTCCGGTGACTTCCTTTGAATCCAAAACAATTAATGTGACTTTGATTATTTGGAGACTCATTTCCTTATACTGATGTGTAAAAAGCTGGCTAGGGTATTTCCTTCTCTCTTCAATTGGCTCTAAGCATTGCAAATAAGGCTAGCTGAGGTGCTAACATGCAATCTCTGTAGCCACAGATAGTCCTGTTTCCTAGCATAGGGTTCTCCAAACAGTATAAATAAGTACAAGATATGAGCATGGGTGATGTTAGAGCAAATTGCTCCAGGAATGTCAACTGGGTCTGAGCCTCAGGATAAGAGGCTATGTCTCCCCAGGGCACAATAGTTTGCATATCAGAAACTGAAGTGATTGCCCCCCAAAACAATCCCTTTGCTATCTACATTGGATTATGTAAAGTGATCCCTCTACATATCTTTATCTCTGTAATTTACAGAGATGTCAATCCTGCACCTGGCCAGCCAGCTCAAGTTACTCACGTAATTCCCTGCCATCCTCACTGTCAGTCATCCATGAGCCACCCCTTTTTCTTCAAAAGATAAATTCTGAGACAGGCCGAGGATCAAGGCCTTTTTCCTCATGTCCTCACAGGGACTGGATTTAGGACCTCTTTGCTGCCCTTAACTTGGAATGTATTTTGGTGGTTTTATTCTTGACGTAGGTTGCATTGGTGGTGGTAGATTGAAATTATCTTGCTGGAATTCCAATGACGTCTTGATAGGATTACAAATAGAACCTCTTGGATTGTGAGGAAAACTAGAAGGATTACAATACTTGGATAAATGAACTCAATATTGGGGTTTACAATATTCATTCCATGAAATCTGATCCCCTCATATAAGACACCATTAATGTGTTTATGTAAGTAGATTTTTTTAGTACTTTAATTACTTTTCACTATTCCTTATCTTTTAATTAGTTTAATTCCTCAGTGCTGCTCCCGGTACATTATTTCCTACATGGAACACCACTTTTAAATCCTAGTTCCAAGATATCTCCTAGACTTAAATCCAAAATTTTATTACCTCTGTGCTATTTTTATTACTTTATGAACGCCTTCTTATTCTTTATACTTTCTTTTCTAGTCCTGAGATGGATTAGTCAGCTTTACCATCACTAGAAAAAAGATCAAATCCACCATTGAAGGTAGAAAAGATTTAATTTTCTTCCTATTTTCAAGGACTCAGTCCAAGGTCTGTGGAGAGCAATGTGGAAACATCTTGTCAGAAGTGCATGGTGGAGCATGATGCATGGCAGCCAAGAAACAGAGTTGAGAGAAAAGAGTTTAGAAACAGCATTATAAAAGAAGAAAGGAACCATCAGTTGTCTCCATTATCCATCCAGTAGTCAAAACGGTGCTTTGCTCATCCTCATCCCCTAAGAACTTTAAAATCAATCAAGTTGAAAATTAAACTTAACCATTATATCCAGCCACTTGTCACAGTGATGACCAAACACATATGCTAAAATAGTTACCAAAAAAAGACATTAAAAAATTAATTTGTCCTAACATGACAAAATTACCTTGCATACAACCAAAATTGTAATTCACTTTTCCCTGAAGTCTCAGCAGTTCAATTATTTTTCAAAAACACAAGCCAATGTCTTTCCTAAGACTCAGGAAAATATTAACTGTGAATTTCCATAAAAAGAAAAAAAAATTCAAATTCCAAAATACAATAGCAAACATTTAACTTTTCCATTCTAAAATGCAAGGATAAAGGGATAGAGAATAATTAGAACAAAAACCGCCTCAGCAAACATTACGGCCTGTGGCTTTGCGTTTGGCATCCAGAACAAGTGAGAGCAAGAAATGATTTGGGGAAGACTTGCTTGTCAGTTTGAAATACATAACCCATTTTATTAGCTTTGCTCAAAATCTGCAACTTTCCTCTGCACGTATTACATATTCTTGGCATCTCTAACGTACTGAGGTCTCCACTGCACCATCAACTTATTCCTACATATTCATGCATCCACCTCCCAAGATCACATTGCTTAGCTTTCTAGTCCTTTCTTTGAAACTGGGTGGAAGCCTTTCTAACCCCCATGAGACTTGCATTCCACATGGCAGTAAAAGCAGTATCCTGTGGTTGATCCTTGGTTTGATTTCATCAGGTGGAGTAATCAGAACTTGCAACACAGTTGCAGTGATTCTGAGTTTGGAACTGGCTGTGCAGAGTGACATGAATTCTGAGGAACTAATTTTCTAGCAGGACTTTTTGGAGAAA